>PTEX01000212.1:80212-178866 GCA_003342815.1 Eudromia elegans
GGGGCGGCGGGGCCGCGCGGGGGCGCCATGTTGGGGGCGCCGGGGGGGCGCCGTGGCGGGGACAGGGGGCCCTAAAGGGGACTGGGGGGCCCTGAGGAGGCTGGGGAGACCCTACGGGGGCACGAGGATGGGGAGCTCTAAGGGGACTGGGAGGAGCCAGGGGTGCCGTGCTGGGGACTCTGGGCTGGAGGGCCCTGAGGGGCTGGGGGTGCCATAGTGGGGATACCAGGTGGGGGCCCCTAAGGGGCTGGGGGGCCCTGAGGGGCTGGGGGTGCCATAGTAGGGACACTGGGCTGGGGGTCCCTAAGGGACAGGGGTGTCTGGAGGTACTAGGGCCATTGCAGGGGCCATACGGGTGGCACTGGGGTGGGGGTCCCTAAGGAGATGTGGGAGACTGGGGGCTCCATGCTGGGGACATCGGGCGGGGGTCCCTAAGGGGCTGGGGACATCGGGCGGGGGTCCCTAAGGGGCTGGGGATACTGGGCGGGGGTCCCTAAGGGGCTGGGGCCCCTGAGGGGCTGGGGACACTGGGTGGGGCTTCCTAAGGGGCTGGGGGCTCCGTGCTGGGGACACGTGGCGGGTGTCCCTGGGACCGCAGTGCTGGGGCCGGCCGCAGCCTCGCTCCCGTGTGCCGCAGCTCGGGAGGCGCCGCGGGAGCCCGCCGGGATGGCCCACCTGCGGGAATTCGCCAGCCAGGTGAGCGCGGACGGGCCCGCGGCGGCATCGACGTCCGGCGGGGCAGCAAGGACCGCGCGCGCCTCCGCGGGGCCCATCCATTCCCGCGGGAATCACTGCCTCTCCAGGCCCTCTCGGGAGAGGGAGGCCGGAAAGGGGGGTGGGAGAGGCTGCGTTCGGAGCTCGAGGCAGACACGTCGTACGAGGAGCGCTCACGTGGGCAGCGGGTCCAACGGAGCTGGCGTGCCCGGCGCGGAGCTTGCGCCGCCCCGAGAGGGGTGCCAGGCCCAGGGGCCGTGGCTGAGGGCCCTCCCGGCGAGGACGGTGGCCGTGGCTGAGGGCCCTCCCGGCGAGGACGTCCCCTTCCTCGGAGGACGCGTGGGGATGATGTCAGACTCAGGCCTCGGGGCCGCACCGCGGTGCTGGCGTTGCCGCGCGCCGCCCAAACCGGTCGCCTCCCCGTCAGGTGCCGCCGCTGCGGGGTCCGACTCTTCCCCCCCACCTCGTTTCGAGGGAGTTTTGGCCGTGCGTTTGGCTCCCGAGTGGAGCATCAAGCGCTGAAAGGGTGGGTGCTTTGAGGGGACGCGTTGCCTGAGCTTCCTGGCGGTGAAATCGGTTCGCGCCGCATCTCAGATCGCCGGCCGCTTCTCACAGAAGCGCTTTCCCCCCCACGGCTGTGGAATTAAATGCAAATAGAGTGCCTGGATGAGCCATAAACAGGGAGAGAAATGAGAGGATGAGAGGACGCTCTCTAGTTAGCGCTGGAAGAATGCGAAGTGGCCGAGTTCAGTAGCTACAAAGGAGGTTCCTCTTAAGCTCGTAGATAAGTAGGTAGGAGAGCGGAGCTGGAAGAAGCTGATAAAACTGAGGAAGATAATTGTGAACAGAGGAGTAGGGAGCTGGGGGAATTGTTTGTGGGTGGATTTATGTAAATGCCAACAGGCTGCCGGTTTAGTTGCAATGTGTATTTTTTTATGTGCGGCGCTCCCTGAGCTTGTCGGAGAGCTCTACCTCCTAGTCTATTACATATTACAGTCTATTGTCTGATTTTTGCCATGCCGTGCTCCTCCGCCTGCTCCTGGAAGGGGAAAACTCCATTCCCAGGCCCTTTCCAGGAATGCCGGGTAATCCCTGGGATCCCAGGGCTTGCCGGAGGGCAGGGGCACCTGCGCTGAAGCTCCACGCGCCCGGATCCAGGGAAGGGCAGGGAGGAATGGCGAACGCGGAGCGACCCGGCATGGGGGGTATTGGAGGCCTGGCTTAGCGTGGGTTCCCAGCTTAGGCTTGGATTAGCTTGGGCAAATCTCTAAGGGCTTCACCCTCCGCTCGCCTGCCGAGGCCGTTCCGGGCCACCGGCGCTCGTGCGTCTGGCCCGGTCCCTGCCCTCCCCTCTGCAAGACGCGTCCGCTCTGCGGCACTCGGCACTGCGAGCCGAGCTCCGGCGCCGCTTCGGCTCCTCCCGGGACCCGCGGGAAGGCTCTCCAATCCTCCGACTCAGAAACACCGAAGCAAAAGTAAGCTCCTCGCGAAGCCCTTTCGCCACCACAGGTTGTATTTGTATTTCCAAGTGCTGCTCGCTGCAGGACCTCACCTCCTTAGCCGGACTCGAGCAGTTCAAAGGCGTTTTAGGCCCGTTTCTGTGGCTGGTTGAAAACCTTTGTCGTTGAAGGCAGCAGCAGCAGCACATGGAGCTTTGGAGAGGCCAAACTCCAAACCAGCTGCAGTTCTTAAAGCAGTGTGACCCAGACCGGCTTGACACCCCCTTCGAGGCCCCGGGTGGCACTTGTGCAGTGGGTCACCAGGGCAGGAAGGATCCGGGCGGCTCTGCCACGGCTTGGTCTGGACACGGAGGTTCCTTTTGGGAGCCTGGACCAGCCGGAGGGTCCTTGCTGCTGCAGCCCCCGTTCTCGCCATGTCTCCTGGCGCCTCTCAAGCTAAATTCATCTTCCCTTTGAAGTCTCCAGCTCGGCCTTTCCCCAGCAGCCCCTTTCCCAGCGTGTTCACGGAAGCGGTCCCCGTGGGGGACGTGGCGGGGCCAAGGCGCGCGGGGCCCTCCCCATCCCTCAGAGCGCACCGCGCAGCTTCATCTCGAGCTGCAGAAGGAGGAAACTCCAACTAGGAGAAGCCCCAAGCGGAGTGGAGGAAACGGCACCAGGAAGGGGGGCCGGCTTCTTCCCTTGCTCTCCCACCGCGCCCGTCAGCCGTTCGTGTGGAGGCTCGGCTGCTGCTAGGGAGTCAGCAACCCTGACTTGAATTGGTTGGTGCTCCTCTAGGAGGGTATTTTTGAATTTATTTATTTTAGGTGTCTTTTTTTATTTGGTGTCTGGCTGTGCCAGTCAGGGCAAGCTGCTCCAGAAGAGTGGTGGAGGGTCTGTGCACTCCCCCCTGTGGGACAGTCGGGTACCCGTCTTGGCCTCTGAACGACGGGAGGCTCCACGGGCCTCGTTGATGTCCTCCTTCCCTGGCGGCGTCTCTGCCCGTGCTCCCCCGCCGAGGGCTGCAGGGGCAGCAAGGCGCTCATGAGGGGCCTCTGGGTTCTTCACACCTGGGGCGTGCTCCGTGCTGAGCTTCTCAGCGTCTGGAGCCCGCTCGGGAAGCGCGTGGGGGTTAAGGAACAGAGCGGGATGTGGAGAGGCAGCCGAGGTGAGCCGGCGCCAGCCGGGCGCGCGCGATGCCCGGCGGGCCGCTCTGCGGGCCCTGAGTTCCTCCTCTCCGCAGCACTCCCGGGTGGACCCCGAGGAGCTCTTCACCAAGCTGGAGCGCATCGGCAAGGGCTCCTTCGGCGAGGTCTACAAGGGCATCGACAACCGCACCAAGGAGGTGGTGGCCATCAAGATCATCGACCTGGAGGAGGCCGAGGATGAAATTGAGGACATTCAGCAGGAGATCACGGTGCTCAGCCAGTGTGATAGTCCCTACATCACTCGATACTACGGCTCCTACCTGAAGGTAGGAGATCCTGCCACATTAGCGTGGGTTTAATGCAAGCCTGAGCTGTAATGCACTCGCACAGGGGAGAGCGTATTGAGGGCTGAGGAGCAAGAGAACAAGGGCCAGAGTGTTTGCAAGATTGCTGGGACGAGTGGCATCTCCTCCACTGAGAACAGGCTTGGGAGTCCTTGGTGGAGGCCGTTAGCATTGAGCAGGAGCAGCCTCTGCACGGCCGGAGGTTATGCTTGGACTGCAGCAAAGCAGTTCTTAAGCTCTGGGGATCCTGATCATTCCTCACGTGGTTTTTCCAAGGCCATCATGCATTTTCTCTGCCTTCTCATAAAAACATCCACGAAGCTGCGGTTTCCTGGACCGCCTCCGTTATCTCTTATCAGGACTTTGTGAATCTCAGCCTGGGAATCCCTTTGGGGAGCAAGAGAGTGTTTTTGCTTTCGAGTTGGCAGCCCCGTTACCGAGATCTGAGGCTGAGAAGCTCCCCTGGTGCTTGACAAACTGGCGATGGGCTGCAGTGAAGCTGCAGAGCTCTGACGCCAGCTCCTGGCCGTGGAGCTGCACTGAGCCCGCTCTCAGAGAGCTGCACCCCTAGAACCTCTAACCTGCCTTCTTGCTTGCAGGGCACCAAGCTGTGGATCATCATGGAGTACCTGGGAGGAGGTTCAGCCCTGGATTTGGTAAGTTCCTGGTAAGCTGGAGCCTAGATTTGGGGAATACCTCTAAGCTAGACGCTCATTTGCTGTGTGCCATCGTTCTGACAGCCCTGAAGGGTGTGGGGTGGACGTGCTGCTGATCTGTGTCCCAGGATAGAAAAGGGAGCCAGTGGACAGAGACACGACAGCAGCGAGTTGGTTTAGAGCAGTTGGAGTCTGTATCTGGCCTAAAAGAACCAGAGCTCCATCCCCATGCAGGGTTTGCAGGGTTGCGTGGTGCCTCCGTAGGCGTTTCCGGTGTTTCCAAGTGCTCGGCAACACAAATGAAGTCTAACCTCAGATTTAAAGGGAAAACCAATGCAGAATAACCAAGGTTATTTTGGTGGAGGTCCTCTGCGCTGTATTCTTCAGCATGGATTGTGCTTTTTCTCCTTGGGGTAATCAAGTGTGTTTGCCCAGAGCAGTAATGAAGGGCCCGGTGCGAAAGCTGCTGAGCCTGCTCTCACCTAGAGGAAGAGTGTATCAGGGGCCTGTCATCAGCAGAAGTCGTCTCGGTCTCAGAGCATCAATTACTGCACTGGGAAGGCAGGACCTGTTTAGAGTGGAACTGATTAAAAGGAGAAAGGCTTTGATACTCTAATACCCTGTTACAGCAGAACCGGGGGGTAAAAACGCTCCCCAGACTGTTGTGGAGCCTCAAATGCAGCGTTTGGATGTGGGCAAAGAGGCTTGAGCAGGAGAAATTAAAAAGTATTTCCAGAGCAAAGCAAGAGACGAGCGGCTGTTGTTGGGGCATGGTTTATGCTGTGTGTGGTAGAGGGGTACGGGAAGCCTTTCATAGGTGAAAGTACCCCCAGGTTTTTCCCATTTAAAGACGCAAAGATCAGTGGAGTAACACGGATGTGGTGCTTGTGGAGCAGCACGTGCACCGGGCTGGTGCAGCAAGTGCTTCCCGCAGCGCCTGACGCGCTCGGCGAGCTTCCCACAGGCCAAGACGGAGAGGCTGGGAAATCTCAACATCTCCCACCCTTTAAGTCAACTTTCCGCCTTTTTTCAGCTAAAGCCTGGGCCCTTGGAAGAGACTTACATAGCTACGATCCTACGGGAAATCCTCAAGGGCCTGGACTACCTGCACTCGGAGCGGAAGATCCACAGGGACATCAAAGGTAGGAGGGGAGAGCGCAGCCTTTCTTCTCCTAAGGGACGTTCCGAACGTGGCTTGAAGTGTTATACAGGTGTAGTCTGAAGGGCTTCCCAGACTGCTGCTCTTGGGTTACTCGTGCCTACATCTGAAATGGTTCGTCTCATTGCAGCTCCTCTGGGGCTGGTTTTAGCCTAGGGGATGTCACAGAGAGGTCCCTTTTCTGGGTTCAGTTCCATGCGGGTGGTAGCTGGGGGCAGAAACCAGCGCGCTTAGCCCTGTGTGTGTCAACAGCTGCCAACGTGCTGCTCTCAGAACAAGGAGACGTGAAACTGGCTGACTTCGGCGTGGCCGGGCAGCTCACAGACACCCAGATCAAGAGAAACACCTTTGTTGGGACTCCCTTCTGGATGGCGCCAGAGGTCATCAAACAGTCTGCGTACGACTTCAAGGTGCGCTGGGCGCGGGAGAGGGGTGGTCGCTTAGTGCCACCGTCAGTTAAATAGCACTAGGGTTCATACAAAGGCTGGAGATGCTTGGTGCAAGAACAGCAGTGCCCTGTTACGGTGCAGCGTCTGCAGGCAAGTTTGTCTGTAGGACATTAAATGCCCTGCCTGGTTTTGTGTAACAAGCTCTTTAGGCCTTTCGAAACTCCTGTGCTTTCGCGTTGCAGAATTGCCCCTTGCCATCCCCTGCAGTCGCTCTTCTTGCTCCTCTCAGGCAGATATCTGGTCCCTTGGAATCACAGCCATTGAACTCGCAAAGGGAGAGCCCCCGAATTCCGACTTGCATCCTATGAGGGTTCTCTTCCTGATCCCCAAAAACAACCCTCCCACGCTGGAGGGACATCACAGCAAGCCCTTCAAGGAGTTTGTGGAAGCGTGCCTCAACAAGGATCCGCGATTCGTGAGTATTGCTGCCTGCCCCGGACCTGGGGCAGCGCCTGGCGGGGGCCAGAGCTTCCTTAGGAGGCAAAGACAGAGCCCTAGGCAGCGTTCTCTGCGTTTGCTGCAGAGACCGACGGCTAAAGAGTTGCTAAAGCACAAGTTCATCACGCGCTACACCAAGAAAACCTCATTCCTCATGGAGCTGATTGACCGCTTCAAGCGCTGGAAGTCCGAGGGCCACGGGGAGGACTCCAGTTCTGGTGACTCTGACATGTACGTACACTGCAAGTGGGTCAGCGCGCTGCCAGGCTGCCATCGCGGAGCTGCCTCTGCAGCGGCAGAGCCTGGAGTGACAAATGACTCTGTGAGGTTGGCCGTAAAGAATGCAGTAAATCGGCCTGACTCCTGCCCGGGCCTTTTGGCAGGGCGGGGATGGGGAAAGGCCTGGAGCCTGTACTGATGCGAAGGTCACACGAGGGAGAGCTTGTGAATATGAGAATGCTTTGCCTTGACCCCACCCCCGCCCCCTTTGGGTTTCCAGTGATGGAGACACAGAAGATGGAGACCAGGGTCCAATCTGGACGTTCCCACCAACTATTCGCCCCAACTCCTTGGGCAAGCTGCACAAAGGAATGGCTCTTCACAGTTCCCAGAAGGTCAGTTTACCATCTGTTGTGTCAAAACGAGACTGAACACAAGCTCAAGGCTCTTGGGAGAGCCAGCAGCCTCTCTTGTTCTGTCTAAAACTGGCTTTGGTCTGGTATCAAAGCCAGTGGCCCAGAGCTGCGTCTTCCACACTTCTGGGGTGCCGCAGAGCGAGGCTTCTCTGGGCTCTGCTTGAGGTCAGGGTGCCTGGAAATTCAGCAGCTGAGCAGTGGGTGGCCCCGGCAGCCCTCACCCATGCCCATAACCCCCGTGCGTGTTGCTTTCCAGCCCGCCGAGCCCATCAAGAGGCAGCCGCGCTCACAGTGTCTCTCCACGCTCGTTCACCCGGTTTTCGGTGAGGTGAGTGGGACCTTCTCACCGTCCGCAGGGGTTTCAGACGAGGAGGGACCGGCGGGGACGTGCGCAGGGACAGATTGGAGGAGGGATGTGGGGTGAGGTATCTAGCAGGGCTAGAGTTTGGTGTGAGCGCGGGGAGTTGATTTTCGAAACTACCGTTCTCGGTGCGATTGGGTCAGCAGAGCTGAGCTGCCGCCCTAGCGTGGCGGCAATCTCGGCGAAACTGCTGCAAAGCCCTTAATGAGCCCAGCTTCGTTAGCTGGCCGCTCGCTCAGCCGCCGTATCCTGATGAAGAGGGGCGCGCTGGCCCCGTGGTGCCGGGGCTCCTGCGGCCAGGCCGGGCACCAGCGCCGTGTGTCTGACGCTTTGCAGCTCAAGGACAAGCACAAGCAGACCGGAGGCAACGTGGGAGCCATGGAGGAGCTGGAGAACGCCTTCAGCTTGGCCGAGGAGTCCTGCCCAGGCATCTCGGACAAACTCATAGCACACATGGTGGAGCGGGTGCAGAGGTGAGCAGCCCCCGTGCTGGGAGCCCTCCGAGCCAGTCACGGTGTCACAGGTTGGTGCTGAGTTGAGCAGTGCAGGCGCCCAAACAGGAATGCTGGCGGTGGCAACCAGGGCCCAGTGTGGACTCCCCACCTAGTGAGTGGCTTCTAACTGTGTTTCATCTAACAGGATCAGTTCATCGTGCCCTATAAAGCCTTTTCTTACACCGAGCAGCTCCTGTCACTAGGGAAACGTGGCAGTCCGCAATGCTGCTGCTCCCTACGGCATCGTGGTTGTCCCGCTCTGCACAACGCCCCTGGATCACTTGTGGGGGTGTCAGTGCCCGGCAGTATCCCTTTCACTGCGAGCGACGTGCTTTAAAGCACTTCCTGCAAGCAGTTGCTTTGCTTACCCAGGATCAGGTGGCAGGTCCTTAATAATAAATGGCTGGAGGAGGATTGTGCAGCACCACGAGGCTCCCTGCCGCCGGGCAGGTACTGCAGCAGACCCGGCTCTGCTGCTGGTACCTGGTTGAGTGAGTCTGTGTAGTGCGGGCGGCACCGCCAGCTCCTGCACACGAGTTTATTGGTGTTAACTCCATCCCCAGCGCCGTTCTTGCCCTCATCCTGACTCTTCCCCTTCCTCACCGGTCTGGAAGCGCTGCCGCGACCGGTTCCTCTCGCTGTTCCGTCCTGCAGGTTTTCACACAGTCGGAACCACCTGACCTCGGCCCGCTGACACCCACATTCCCTGCTGCTGTTTGAGGAGGGGAGAAAGGATTTTTCTTTTTTGGATTTCTTTTTGTTTTCCCGGCTTCATAAGAGCTACACATGAACCCCGACCACCATCTGCTGTTGGATGTGACGTGGCGTTATGGACTCCAGGACATTTCAGAGCCTTCATGTACACGTGTTTCCATGATAACCCAGGGTGGGGTTTGCAATGCAAGTACAACTGGGACCTTTTGCAGAGCCCAGGACGGGCGCTCTGATTGTTTTTACAATGTACTCGATGCCGTTTTTAATCGTTTCCCTCTGGCTGTATCCCTTTTGGCTTGGTTTGGTTCACAGCTTGCTCTAGGTGAACGTCTGCAGAGTCGCTCCTCTTCAGCTGCGTTTCCAAATGGGTTCAGCCTCCTTGCCCTTCCCCAGGGAGTGGCTAGGAGCTGCTTGTCCACAGGGATCTTTTTGACTCCTTCACACGCTAGGAAAGAAGAGCTTCCAGCTGCGGGAGCTTGGAGCTTGCTGGGGCCTCCCCTCGCTCCTCCTCCACGAGAGGACGGGGCACGGACTGTGCTTCCTTTTTGGTGTCTTGGGCCTCGGCAGGGGCTGCCGTGGGGCACTGCAAAGAGGTCGTGCTCTGCTCTGGGAGGGCTGGGGGAGCAGATCAAGGGCCTCTCCTTGCTGTTTTCTGCAGCCAAAGGGGCCGGATCGGTGGCTTTTGGTGGCCCTGGGGGGTCTGAGCTGAGTGGCCACCCCACGGTGCTTGCAGCAATGTTGCAGAAGGGTTTCAGGAAAGGATGGGCAATAAGGCCGAAGGCACCAACAGGGTTTCAGTTCTTCAAAAGGCAATTTTACCTTTTGGAGAGGTGTCTGAGGCAAAAAAGAAAGCAAAAAGCCCTTGTCCTCTACGAGAAGCTACAAACCAGCTGGGAGACAGCAGCAGTGTCCGGGTGTTGCAGCTGGGGTAGCAGAACCACCCCGGGCCGCCATCGTTCCCCCTCCGCGTTCCCGCAGGGGCTGTTCTCGCAGGCTGGGAGCTAAACCCAAGCCAGGGCTCTGCTCCAGGTCACCAGGCGCAGGGAGGTCCAAGCATCTGATGCTGCAGTGGCTGCTCGAGGGCATCGCCACGGAGCCGCCCCACGGCGCTTCGCCTTCCCGGCAGGACTAGCTCCTCGAGCAGGCCTGTCCTTTGGGTTAGCGATGGTAAATCTCGAGCGGTCCGGGAACCCAGGGGGAGGACCCGGCCTCCTGGACGCCCTCAGCGTGCGGCGGTTCGGTCAGCGCGGCTTTCAGGCCGCCCGGCGGTCTCTGCGGGTGGCTGGGCATGATGCGGCCCCCGAGAGCTGCCCAGCGCCTCTGTTCTTGACGCGAGGCCCCTCGTGCGCGAGCAGGGTGAGACTCCCTCCTCTCGTGGTACGTGGATTCGGGTGTCGGGTGGTGGTGGGCTCACGGAGCAGCCGTTTGCCCCGTGCCAGGGTCTTTGCGGCGAGCGCGGCCACTGTGTCAGGGCAGGGCCAAGCAGTACAGAGCCCCCTCCCTGGGTGCCCTGAGAGCCCTCGGAGCCTGTATTGATGGGATAATCAACCAGACCCAGCCCTTCTCCATGCCCTTGGGACATGGAGCGTGGGGCGAGGACACGCGTGGAGGGGGAAGGCAGAGGCTGCAGGCGAGCGGGAAGGTCCCTGCTGCTTTTTTTTAAAGTTGTTGTTCATGACGGTAGCAAATTGTGTCAATAAGGTACCTTGTATTATTGTTATTATTATTATCATTCCTCACCTGCACTGCAGTGTAACGAGTAAAGGTTTTAAAGGAAACAAGCCCCCAACCTTCCTTCAGTATTCGAAGCAATGGCGGTTTTAGCTTTTGGAAGCGTTGAAAGGGCTTCCAATAAAGCCTGCCACTTGCAATAAAGTAACGGAGCAGACGAGGTCTGTGTCACTCCTCTTCACCGGCGCGGGGACATGGGCTGCAGCTGCTGGCACGGGGCCCTCGGTCTCTTCCCAAGTGCCTCCTTAGGGGCGCGTTGCTGACACCTGCAGTGAGGTTAAGCGAAGGAGAGGGGCCAAGGTGAAGGAGGGAGGTGAATCCTCTGATGCAGTGGGAGGCCTGGGTGCTCTTGTAGCTGGGGCACAAAGGGAGCTCTGCCTAGAGCAGCGTTTGCCACTACAAGTGTCTCCAGCGTTGCTGTCTACACGGTAGAAAATGGTGCAAAAAGGTCCTTGTCCTGCATCCTCTGTGGTGGTCACAAGAACAGGGGCTCCTCTCTCCCTTAGTTTGTGTCCTGGCACCGGAGATTATGGAGGATTACGGATCGCTTGTGTTCTGCTCATTCCTAGTGCTCATTAAGGTCAGTGCTAGTGACGGTAGCAAAGATCACAGAACTCCAGAGCAGTGGAGGTGGGAAGGGACCTCTAGAGACCATCCAGTCCAACCCCCTGCTCCAGCCCGGACACCCAGAACGGCATCCAGGCAGATCTGAAGATCTCCAGAGAAGGAGACTCTACAACCTCTCTGGGCAGCCTGTGCCAGGGCTCTGTCACCCTCAAGTTCATCCTCATGTGGTGCTGGAACTGCCTGGGTTTCAACTTGCACCCCTAACCCCTTGTCCTGTCACTGGCCACCACTGAGAAGAGTTTGGCCCCATCCCCTGTACATCCTCCCCTCAGGTATTCGCACGTATTGGTCACGTCCCCTCTCAGTCTTCTCCAGGCTGAACAAGCCCCGCTCGCTCAAGTCTTTCCTCATACAAGAGGGACTCCAGGCCCTGAATCATCTCCATCGCTCTATGCTGGACCCGAATCCTGCAAAGTCCCGACAAAGTAGAAATTTTGACCTCCTCTAAACCCTGAGGTGGGATTCCATGGAAGAACTAATGCACCGTTGCCATCTCCATGCGGTTGAACGCCTGCCAGGCTGAGCACTAAGCGGTTTGGCCAGCAGCAACGAAGCCTGGGGCTCGCGGGCCGTGCTCCTGTGTCGTGCATGGACGTGCGACTCGGCTCTGCTGTCTGCACTTCATTAACTTCTGCTGCCTCCTGCTGCTCTCCGGAGCCCCGGGGTTCGTCTTCCAGGCACCCCCTCGAGCCAGGGTAGGGAGCGCACCCGGCCTCAAGGTAGGAAACACCCAGATGAAGGTTAAGGGCTTAAGCTGCTCAGACTGACGGGTCATCCACTGCTCAGCGACCTGGAAATAAGGGAGGGCTCCGCTCCCTGCTCCCTGCTGCAGCCAGAGCGGGAAGGCCCCAAGTGCGGGTGAACACAGGGCCAGCTGTCCACAGCCCGGGCAGTGGCAGCGTGAAGCCCTTGCAGTCCTGTCCTCACCTTCAGGGCGTTTCTGCCGTTGTTCTCTAGCTGTCCCAGGGCTCGTCTCGTCCCAGGGGCAGGACGAGGCCTCGCGGCTTGTGGAATTAAGGGTTTAAGTCAACGCAGTGGAGGGTTGGGGTTAAGGAGAAGGCAGAGGCTGCCCCTTGCTGATGGCGACCCTGCTCTTCCCCTCTGGACCTTGTTATTTGAGGTCTTCCTTGCAGGAGAGCAGCCAGGGCCTGGCAGAGTCCTCATTAAAGAGGAAAATGCTCTTGGGGAAAGACTTGGGGATGTTGCCCTCACCGGGAGCAGAGCGGATCCCCTAGAAAACCAGCTGACCTGAAAAGTCCCTTAATCAGGAGCAGGAAACCTCCAGGTTCTGAGGAAACTCAGTGCTCCCACGAAGATCCCATCCGCCTCCCCCTGCCCACCCCAGCTAGCGGGGGGCACGTGCCCAGGAATAAGAGGCTGAGAGTGTTTGACAGCAAGAAGCTATTTACTTTCAGTAGTCATGTCCAACCAGGTGGTAACACACGTCGTCAATCCGCACCCACACGCCTACAACAGTTGACTTAAAAGAGACGATGCTAATAAATTAAGCACATTTAACTTACACTGAGCAACGGTCATTGAGAGTGGCAGTGAAGACTGGATCTGCTGCCGCTCTTCTCCACAAAGCGAACGGCAGGTGGAGGGTCTGGAACTCTCTCTGGCCGCCTTTACCTGCAACCCCCCTCCTCTTCCACGTGGGATCTGCCCAGCCCACAGCCTGCCACAGCCTGCACCCACCGGCCCCTCTCCTCTCCTCTCCCCTCTCCCCAAGGGTCTCACCACTCCCCCATACTCACAACACGCAGCACTTCCATTTTTCTTGCCCTGCACGAGTGCCTCGTTCCTTCTCCTAACGTGCACAGATTTCTATCTATGAGACAAACGGAGCCCTTTCTGTCTACGAGACAAACGGAGTCCCTACAGCCCACCGAAGCCAAGTCCAACAGCAGCATTTTGTGGCACGGAGCGTCTCGTTTCCTCCATGGAGCAGCCAGCTTGACCGAAACAGAACAAACAGCAGGCGCTTTGCAGTTGATACAGAGGTTTAATGGAGTCCACAGACACTGACGCTCCAGCTAGAATCCAGTGACTTTTACACCTTCATGTGGAACGAAAGATGGGGCTGTCCCAGATTTCAAAGTAAGAACAGGGCTTTTGAAAGTCTTTATGGGACAGAAGCACAAGCGACAGCGACTTTCGGAGGAGCTTGTCCTCCCACATCGCTCAAACACCTCGAAAACAGCACTCACAGAAGGGGACAGAGCGTCTGCCAGCCCTGGCCTTCAGTAACACCCGTTACAGGATGAAGAGACACCGGGGCCGAAATGGGGGAACAGCAGGTGACCTTCTTGGCATGCAACTCAGCGGAAGTCTAAGGAAGAACCACGCACCCTGCCTGGACTGACCCACAACCTCGGCGCCTCGGCAGCTCAGAGGCTCGTGCTTCCCCCTGCCCCTGCAAAACTGCTGCCGGGGCAGTTTCCAAAGGGCAGAATGACTCCCAGGGCTGCAGCTTCGCTCCGGATTAACTGAGTCTAAGCGGACGCGTCTGTGGACCCCGTCAGCGCGAGGAGCCGGCGGCGGGCGTTAAGAGCAGCGAGAGGGAGGGCGGCCCTGCCGGGCGGCCGGGCAGGGCCCCGCGGGAGCCGGTGGCCGCGCGGGGCGGCGCGTGGGAAGGAAGGGGAGCCGGCCGGGCGGGAAGCGCCTTCCCCTCCGAGCGCTGTGCGCCACGCTCCCGCCGGCGGCGTCGGCTTCTCCCCGAGGAGACCCGTGGGAGCAGAGCCCCCCCTCTGCCACCCAGTGCAGCCCGTGACAGCCTCGCTCTTGCTTTGCAGGCGAGGTGGAAAGGAGCCCCCCGGGTCTTGGCTTTAGCCACTCCAGGGACTCCTGCTTCCACCCACCTCTTTACTTCGGCTTATAGCAGAGATCCAGCTCTGCCCCCCTTCAGTCTGTGTGACTCTCCTTCTCATCCTTCGGAAGCAGCAGGTTCGATCTTGCAGGCGAATTGGTAGCTCTCTTGATGACCTCCATCCACCTAGCAAGACACAACAAGCCATTAGGATGCTCAATGCCTTGCTGTCACCTCAGGCTGATCCTGCGCTGTGGTTATAGATTGCATTACTTTGAACAGACATCGCAGAACATTTTCTAATTCTCTTTCAAAATTCCTTTAGGAAACTAATCCCTCCACGTTAATAAATAAATTAATTTTTCAAATGAATAGAAATAAATGAGTGAGGAGACTGGAGCAATTACACCATATGCAGCAGATTGCATCAGGAAAAGTTTCAGGGCTCTAACAGATGGTTTCTTAATTAACATTTCTACTCTTGGAGAGTTAAGGCAACTTGTGGGCACGTGAGCTGGTTCTCGCACTTCAGCTGACTGCAGGAAGGTGGGAAACGACCACCACAAACCGCTTCAGGCACTGGATGTTCCCTACGTCTCTCACCAACTCCATCACGTTCTGGGGATCTGATATTTTCAGGTTCCTTTCAGGAGCGTTCTCCCAAGAGCTGGAAGGGCCAAGAAAAAAAGAAATGGAACAGGAACGGGTTGAGCTGGGCCCGTTCAGCCTGAAGAAGAGAAGGCTGAGAGGAGACCTGATCAGTGTCTAGAAATACCTTGAGGGAGGGAGCGAGGAGGATGGGGCTGGCCTCTTCTAGTGGTGGCCATCAACAGGACAAGGGCAAACTGCCCCAAACTGAAGCACCAAAAGCTCCACAGGAACTTAAGGAGAAATTCCTAGGCAGTGAGGGTGACAGAGCCCTGGACCAGGCTGCCCAGAGAGGTGGTGGAGTCTCCTTCTCTGGAGATCTTCCAAACCCGCCTGGACACCCCCCTGTGCCACATGCTCTAGGAGACCCTGCGTGTGCAGGGGGGTTGGACTAGGTGACCTCTAGAGGTCCCTTCCAACCTTAACAATTCTATGATTCTTTGCTAAACTGAAGGCCAGGGAAGAGCCAAGTTATGTTTCTAAAGAAAAGAGGCAGCACTGGAATGAGAGCTAAGTGGGCAAATCTATTTTCTTTTCAAGGGACAATCCAAGAAATTGCATGAACTTGCACTTCCTGCCCTTGCAGACTGATTCTCATTGCATTAAACCTCGTTTAAGTTAGGACAAATACCCTAAAGAGCAAGGTTGCCTGTCCAAGGAATGATCTACAGCACTTTGAGCTGCAGTGCTGCCAGTTGGTCCTCTCCAGTCATACGGGCTGCTTTGCTTACAGTAAATTGTGCAACAGATTCTCAACTCTCGCTAATATAGGAAAAACAGAAGGACAACGAAGAGGTTAAAAGCTCTGTGATGCCTGGTAGTTGGTCTGCACATTGTGCACTAACATGTGATGCTCTCCTAAGGGAGGGAGAAGCACAGGGAGACTTCTCAGTAACCAAACACTCCAAAACCAACCACCCAAAACAGCCCAGCACCACGTTGTGAGGCAGAAGGCAGTGTAAAATATCCACTCCAGAGCATTACTGCCCATTACACTGCCAGGGCCATCTTGCTTTCTGAGGAAATGTTTTTAGGTTTTACATAAGGTTCTGTAAGGAGAAAGTGTCATACATGGTCCCTTTCAAATCCCATTCGTTCAGGACTGGGTTTTGGAGCTGGGCATCTGACTTCCTAGAGCTACTTAGAGGGGCTGAGCATCTCAGAGCCCTTCCAACTACGCTACTCCCCAGCTCCAGGGGACATCCGGCCTCCTGAGATGCTACCGAGCCTGCAGCTCTAGCCATAATCACCATCTTCATAGAATCACAGAATGCTTAAGGTTGGAAAGGACCTCTAGAGGTCACCTAGTCCAACCCCCTGCACACGCAGGGTCCCCTAGAGCATGTGGCACAGGGTGGTGTCCAGGCGGGTTTGGAAGATCTCCAGAGAAGGAGACTCCACCACCTCTCTGGGCAGCCTGTTCCAGTGCTCTGTCACCCTCGCTGGTAAGAAATTCTTCCTCAAGTTCCTGTGGAACTTTTGGTGCTTCAATTTTTGGTTGTTTTTTGGCAATCTTTTCCCCTGTAAGGAGGAAGGGTCCGGTAAAGGAGGGATCAGCAAAATTTATGGGTATGAAAAAGGGAACTTTCTCACTGGGAACGTGCTGGATCTTCTGGAAGGTCACTTGGATGACAGTCAGGAGCTCTAAGTACCCTAACTCCAGACTCCCAGCTAACGAACTAGCAACGTGGCGTGCTCGGAGACAGCAAAGAAAGCAGAAAATTACCTCTCAAAGGTGTATTTGCTCTCAGCCCTGAAGAAGTACACGTGAGACTTGAACTGCAGCTTGAAGACGTACTCCTTCTGAATGCCGTCGGCCTCCGCGGGGCAGCTCACGGTGTAGCCGAGCAGCGGGAGGCTGGCCAGTGGGAAGTCGTCCTGCAAGAGCCCCAGGGACAGCTCTCAGGCCAGGCGGCCAGCCCGAGCGCCAGCTCGCCGCCCAAAGACTTAGGAAGGTCCTGGTGCTTTCTCACGTCACTGACAGGGCACCGTTTCTCACTCTCCTTCAAGAGAGCAGCTGCCCGAAAGGCGACGATTTCTGCTTCCAGCTGGCACCCTGAAGCGGCCTCCTTGGGCTCCCGGGTCCCCTCGGCTCACCTGGTGCGTTTTGTAGAAGAACAGGCAGAAGCTGGTGAAGACGACCCACAGCTTCTGCCAGCCGTTGCTGTTCTTGAACTTGCGGAGCAGGTATCCCGAGAGCTGATTCTGGGTGGGAACGAGAGGGAAACGCCCGTCAGGCCACCGCTCGCTCTTCCCCGAGGAAAAGACTGAAAACCCCAAAGCTCCCGCGTAGCAGCTCCTGCCCCCGTGCTCCCAAAGGCCTCTAAGATATTTCACACAGCATGAGAATGACTTCGTAGCTTCAGTTCACTAATGCTGCCCAAGCAACGCGACCCGCTGAGCATTTTCCCTCCGTAACCCCTGAGCTATTCTATATTTAAGAGCTTGCTGTAACTCACAGTCGCTCAAGGTAGTGCAAAGGAGAGCGCTGCACCGATTCACTGGCCCAGCTGCCACTGCACTGATGAATCCTTTGCCATTTCCAGTCAGGAAAATTGGCTCTGAAAAGCGCTGGCCACAAAGGCACTTAGCTCCTTGTTTCCCTTTTTCTACCCACAGTTAAAAAAAAAAACCCAAAAAACAACCAGAAAACACACACAAAAAATTAAAGCAGAGAGGGAAGCGGACTGGTAAGGCAGGCCGGAGCGATGGACAAGGACGCAGGAGCTACACGAAGCAAAGCGGGCCGCAGGGAAGCGCTGCGCAGGTCACGCACGCTGCGTTCCACCGGGGCGGGATAAAACCTACGGCCCGGGATAACCGCCAAGGGATTCCGGAATTAAAGGAGGAAGAAGCAGTGGGAAAACGCAAAGAGCGTTCGGGGAAGCAGAAACAGGAGGAAATCCTGCACTGAGTGATGGTTCCACTGCTGGACGGATTGGGCTTCTTCAGGCTAGCACAGCCTCTGAGATTCGCTACGGAATTACGGAGCAAGTGGTAAATTTTGTTGGGGAGCCCCTGGTTCCTCCCACCAGTGCTGAATTTGAGGTGCTTTTTTTTACCTGAATCATGCACAGGTAATCAGACAGAGAAAGGCTCTGGTTCCGGTACCAGCAAACATGGGTGATTGTGTTGGGCCGTTGGGCCTGGCCCAGCAAATAGCGAGGAAGAAGCTCTGGAGAAACAGCAAGAGAGCAGAAAACTGAGCGGAGAAAAGTGGGAGAGAAAGAGAAAAAATACAAACGTTAGGATGAGAGCAGCAAGACATGAGAGGAGCATCTGTTAAAGGAAAATGAGTTGTGGGGGGAAGAAATGGTGTTAGAACATGAAGCAGATGAGAACGAGAGGATGGCGCAAGCCCCGGCCCCATTCAAGCACAGAGCCCGCGGCGCGCCGGCCTCCTCGTTCGGCCAGGACGCGGCACAACGGTGCCAACGGCACCCACCTACAGGAAAACCACCCCGGCGAGCCGATTCATGCCACATGCAGCCCGAAAACACAGAGGCTTCACACCTGGCTTCTAGCTCCTCCATTACACCAAAAAGCAGGGCAAGGGTGCACGGGAGGTGCAAACACACAGGGCAGCGCCCTGATCCATGGGTGTTTCCCTAGCGGGCAACCTCCTCTTTCTCTTCAAGGTATTTCTGGGACACCCCCATTCGTGGAAGCCTTGGGAGGACATTGGCCTCCAGGAGGGTGTCCTGCAGAACAGCCACTGACAGGAAAGGTGGGCGCCAATTCCCTGTTCTCCATCGGGGACCCAGGACTTTATGGTCCCGATACGTGCGGGACGCGGTACGGGAAGGCGCCCTCAGCGCACGCGCTGCACCAACCCCGAGGCAGAGCAGCCATGCAAAGAGCAAGTAAGGCAAACAGGCGCGGTCCTCGGGCTCTGCTGGAGCCAATTCCCCCTCCCGGAGCATTTGCGGAAGCAGCAGAGCCGGGAGAGCAGCGCGTGCCGCGGACGCACGGACACGCACGGAGACGGGCCGCCATGCAGCCGCCTGCTCCCCGCCGGCGACGCGGAGGCGCCGGGAGCACCCGCGGACACCGCCGGGTACCTCGACGGCCACACTGTGGTCGCTCATGGAGACGCTGGTGTTGCGGTACCAGCACACGTGCATGGTGGTGTTGGCCCGGTGGTGGCTCTGCCTGTCCAAGGAGCTACGGGAAGAGTGAGTGTCATCTTCGGACTCCTGCTCTAGGGAGACCTCATCAGAGGATCCTGGGGGAGGAGAATTTAGCAGCTGTTTAAGAAAGAGGTGCGAGACAAGGAGCACGAGCAAAGCAGGAATGTCTCCAAGGGCTGGTTTCTGTGTGCCACGGGCCAGCGTGAAAACCAGTCCCTCTGAGCTGGTCACTCAGCTCGGCTTGCGGTGGCTGACTCTGGATTGCACACGTCATGTTATTTAATCTTGAAAGGAGGAGAGCGCTTTACAGCTCCAAGGTCCGAGTGAGGAACTGGAAAATTGCTCAAGGGGGGATATTATGTGGTTCATCACATCCATGCCAACACCGAAGACGGGCACGAGACCGCTGGGCTACAGAAGCGGCGGCAAGGACAACTCTTCTGGGCAAGAAAGCGTATTATGTTTCTAAATGGAGAAAAGAGGTAAGTGATAAACAGGGACCCAATAAAATTAACCGTTGTGCAGCTGGAGGATCTCTGCCGGGTTTAACCCACCAGGAACACCAGGCTGGGAAGACAAGCATAGTTATTCCAAACAAAACAGGACAAGAGCTCTCCATCACTGCAAGAAGGATCAGATGCAGCACTTGTGTCATCACATTTCCAGCAGGAACATCAAAAAGAAAAGGACGTATCAACTCACACTGCTCAAGATGGCAAGAAGTGCTACTTACTGTTTGAATGGCTGCACACGGAATTTTCCAGAAGCATCTCCGACTTCTCCGTGGATTTCTTGGCCATTTCGATCGCCACGTTTAGGTCTTCCATCCACTTGCCCATCTCCAGGCGGTTACTGCAAGACAAAGCAGCGCAAATATCACCTCCCTGGTCCCAAGGTTGAATCGCAGGGCTGCATTTCTCCAGGAAGGCAAAAATCCCGGCCCAGTATGGAAAGCCATCCTTTCCCACTCAAAAAGAAAATCAGAATTCCTCAGAAACGTGACTAAAAGCAGCCTTCCTGACACAAAATGAGTTTCCTATTGCTATTTCCAAGCCACCTGAGAAAGTCTAATGCAACTATTTTAAACCTTGGGCTGAACAGGAAAGAGCAAAAAAGGCTACGTGAAACCCCCCGTTTGTCCTTGGGAGATCCACGCCCAGCGTGGATCATCGCTGCTCCTCACACGGAGCCAGGCTCCTCATCTGAAGGGCTTCAGAGCTGTTTCAAATCCATCATCACACTTGCACACCAGAAAAGGCCCTCTGGAGATGCGGGATTATGACCACACAGTAAAGGACTATTTAAACTAAAGGACTAAAGGACTAAAGCACTATTTAAACTATTTAAATTAAAGGACTCTAAAAAGAGGATGAAAGGCAACCAGAAAAGCAGCTTTCAAGGGAGACACATGATGCATCTCCCATCACAAGCAAGCACAACACAGGGTGCAGGAAGACGAGGGTTTCCTTTCAGCCCACACCAATCCCAGCACAGGTCGCAGAGCTGAGGCATTTGGGTCTTCTTGTCTCCATTCCCATGGGAATGCAGCAGCACAAGGTTTTTCCTCCTGCTCCATTCCCTGCCTGCACAGGTTTTGTTTAAAGGGTCGCACACATTTCTGAGGAGTATTTGATGGAGCATTTTGTTGTAACCACCTTTTAGCTCATAAATTCCAGAAAGTTTTCCATTTAGGCTGCAAACTCCAAGCAATGGTCTAAGCCCAGCTGTAATTTTTTTTTTGATAGGGAGGGAGGGAAAGAAGTCAAAGGTAAAAAAATCCCTTTGAACCAATTCCAAGTTATGACAACCTAAAAAGAAATATATTTACTTTTCCAAATTTAAGGCCCTTTCAGGCACTTTTTGGCTCAATGGGTGCCTGGAAAAGGTTGACCTTAAAACATTTGTGACATTCTGAGGTGCCAGACTTGAATAAGCAAAAAGAAAAGAGGGAGAAGTAAAGCAAGCTTCACTTGCTGAGTATGTGAGCACACAAAAAGCACTGGTTGCTACGTCACTACCTACCTGGCTGGGTAAATGTTCAATAATGTTCAAATGGTTTTTTTTCAGAATGGGAGCTATTAATTAGCAGAAACAAACCTTACAGAATTAAAAACTGAGATTTACTGCTCCAGTTCTGCATTCCCAACAGACACAACCCAGGCTGCTTTCTAAGGGACCTGTTGAAAGCCTCCTAAAGCTGAACCCGAGAGCTTAGGTGGAGGGGGGTAACTCCTCACCCAAAACTCAGGGCCTAGGGAAAGGTTACACTGAAAGGAATCTGGTTTGCTCTCCCAGCTGACCTTCAGTCATTCCCTCACCCTGGAGCTGCCTTTGGGAGATCTATCCAGGGACTCCTCACATCAATGTGTATTTCTGGGTTTCATTTCTTTCTGGTTCCCTACGAGTTGCACATTTAGATTTTCGTTTGTCTCCTGCTTTACAGCAGTTGCTCTGGGAATGTCACCAACAGCTCGGCTGACTGGAAAAAAAATACAGTGGCAACCCTACTGATGCCAATGTCCATTTAATAGTTTACTGTTTGCTTATTAGCTAATCCTTCCCAAAAAACAATATTGATAAAGGAATTGGGAGGTGTTGTATATTTGTTTTAAAGTTGCCCTTTCCGGGGAACACACGAGACATCATGCTGGCTCTGCACTAAGTAATCAAACTCTTTGGAGCAGACACGTTATCAGGCACAAGCAATCAAGGGGAATGAACGTTACCTTGCTGCCACCACTATGGTTTTCTGTGCCGAATAGATGGTGAAGCAGTGTGGGACAGCCCAGTCGTTCTCACTCTCCTCCACCTGCAGGAAAAGAAAAGGCTTTTCTCATCACTGCTCTGTGACTGCTAAATCCTCAGCACTCTCCTTGCCGGGGCTGGGGAGGACTTTTGGTCACAAGGCGACTACAACGCAGTTGCAAAAAGTGCAAGACAGCTACTCTTTAATAAAGACTGCCTAATTCCAGTCTATTTTGGCTCTACACAAGGATCTCCACTGTGTTTTTCTAATGGCACATCTGCAGCTGCACGGTACCACATCCAACAGGCCCGAGAAAGGGGGATTCTGAGCAGGATGGAGCTCATTACTCACCGGGGGGTCGAGCACTATCAGCTGCAAATCAAACACAGAAAGAACAGTTGCATTAGAACATGCAGGGAGGGGATGCAGGCAGGATTGATTTTATGCTGAGAGGCAGGGAAACACCAGCAGGATAAATCCACATTCTCTGATTGGCTTTTCACAGCAACAACTCGTCAAACAGGATCCAAGTCCATGACCAGCAGTACCAGGGCCACAGTGATGGCAAAGCTGCTTTGACTCGCTCTGGAGCAGGTTGCTGCTTTGGTCATCACAGCCCTGAAGAAATGTCTTGACCTGACAGTCAAAGTCAATGACAGAGCAAAGTCACTTCTTTAATACGGCGATGCAATTTGAAGCCACTTACCAACATGCCATGCAGAGGAAGATGTCCATGAATTTTGAATTGATTTGTCCCTGTAACACCTTTGCTTGTGTACAGCAACATATCTGAGAACTGAAAAACGAAGGGAGATACAATCAATACTCTCTAGACCATAGTTGGTGCCAATCAGTTTTCTGACCCCTTTTTAAAACCTGTTGTTTGAGAAAAGCACCAACCCTCCGTTAATTAGAAGTAATCATGTTTATATGTCAGAGGTAATTAACTTCAAAAATTCTGTTATGTGTGCCAATAAAGAAACAACTTGTGGGGGCTGCTTTATCCCAGCCCCTGCCACCTATAAGAAAATGCCAACATGAAATCAGTTTCATGGAGCTTTATCTTGAATACTTCATGAAAGGCAGAAGCACCACCCACCAGAAAGAACATCCGCTGCTGTAAACCTTTCTTAGTGAGCTTGTACAAGCAGCCTTCCCGGATAAACTCCTACAGAGAAAAAAGAAAAAAAAGAACTCAGACAAAGCTCCATCTTTCCCATGCTCACAGAATTTGGATGCTCCCACGGTCGGCAACAATTCCTAAAAGTTTTGCTAAATGCAAAGTCATGCCTTTCCTTCACGCTTCCATGAAATCTCCATCCAAGAGGGATCAAAACAGAAGGACGTAAGCAGCACCTGACCAAATGCGTGATGAGCTGCATCCCACGCAAACACAGAGCCAAGCATCCCTTTAGACCCAGTATCTGCTGCACTGCAAACAGGAAACTGTACCCAGGGTCTAAGCAGTAGGACTTCTGTCCTAGTTCCCTAGAGGAACATCACCAAAAGGTAAATGTGACCAATTATAACGATAACTATCATGCAAAGCCTTTATATCATTCCATAAAATATATAGTGAAAGGTGGTGACTGTAGATACATTGTTGAAATGAACTTCCTTGGAAACAAACATTACTAACAATAACAACAAAAAGGCTCTAAAAACAAAGCAATGTTACTTACCCTACCAGGTGCTGTGAGATTATCTATACCAATCAAGTCATGCTGCAGCTCTGTCAGCTTCTGGAAGTTCTCCAAGCGGATCAGGCTGTGTTGGAGCTGAGACGTCATCTCTGTGACTTCCTTCAGCGCATCTGGAAGCGGAACGGCACCAACGAGATCAGCACAGAGCACACGACACCCAGGCCACAACCTTCATCGTAAAATATAGCCTAAACATTGCTTGAATCAAGCTGCCATTTGGAAATTAAGCTGTAGCTACTCCCGTCAGCTTTCTGCTTTCCTGCTTGGTGCTATTTCCCTTCTGCTTTCTTTTCTCAGGATGTTAAAATCAGAGCATCCATTTAGCAGCAGGATTTGAGTCGGAAAGCGGAACGATACACAGAAATGAAACTCCAGGTGGAGAAAAGGAGAGTTTATATTGAACCTGTAGATGCAACACTTGCTGCCTGCCCCTAGGTGAGAAGGTGCAGGGTGTTGCAGGTGCTCGGGAAGGGGTTCCCGCCAAGTGCTCACTCACTGCGGCAATCCGCGTAGTCCCGGTGCTCGGCCGGGTAGTGCTTGCAAAGCCTGCCCAGGACCAGCTTGTAGTGCATCAGCCTCTGGATGGGCTTGAGCAGAAACGTGTTGAGAGGCAGGTAGCAAACTTT
Source organism: Eudromia elegans (assembly GCA_003342815.1). Classification (NCBI taxonomy): domain Eukaryota; kingdom Metazoa; phylum Chordata; class Aves; order Tinamiformes; family Tinamidae; genus Eudromia; species Eudromia elegans. The sequence goes on from PTEX01000212.1 coordinate 103,781, forward strand.
CTGCAGCTCAAACTCCTTATAAACCATTTCCAGTTTCTTTAGGCGTTTCGTTGCTTTCTCCAGTTCGGTCAGGACCTCATCGTGCTTCTGCAAGTAACTGGTAAACTCCTGTTCAATCACATAAAAAATTACTAGTGTCAAAGTAAAATGGTTTTTAACAGATTTCACAGTGAATACAGCAAAAAATAAAAGCCATCTGCACTCCTCGATATGTGGCTCTAACCATGATTATACAATCCAAGACTGCATATATGTCATCAACAGTGGCAAAAAGCACCACTAAAACCATCACGTGTTTGAGCTGCTTCACCAAAAAGCACTATTACAAAAATCTGCTATTTGCCCAGGTGTTCCCTTCACTTTATATTGGGGCAGAGCAAGTTAATAATGGAGAAGTTTCACGTCAATTAAAAAGAAGCAAAGTCTCTGCATTTCCCTATCTGTGTTTTTATATTTCTTTTCAAACAATTGGCTGGTCATTGGAGCACAATTTAAACTGTCTCACGAAGCTGTTTATCAACTAAGAGTGATTGCATTTCAGAACACGGTACTCTGCAGTCAAAAAATACTTAGATTTTGGAACTCAAACACCTTATGAAACAACACCTGCATAGAAGAGAGTTGTGCCAGTATAGGAAGGCAGTTAGACTAATTAATAAACTAATTTTTCTTTGTCAGCCCATCAGTAACTAACAGACAGGAGGCCTTTTGTCAATGTAAACATAAGAGGTGAACTGAGCAACAGTGGTACACAGCCTTGTTGTACATATTCTATTATGTTGTATTTTTTTAAGTGGTTTACAAACAATAATTGCCTGTAAGTCACTTCAAGGTGAGTGAAAAACACCGAAGCTCAAAGCACCACCCTTGAAAACAGGAAAAAAATGAATCCATAACCTGAAATTTCATCATTGCAGTCTTTTACCTACCTTTAGAGTACGCATATTCCTGAGCATGACATCTCCAATTCGCTGATAATCTCCCTTCACCTGAGCACTGGTTCTTCCTTCCCTGAAAAGCACATAAAAAGTACTGAATCTTATCTGACCATCTATTTTGTCTTCTCCAGAAGAGCAAGCTTTGCAAAGTGAGGCAGAATAGTCAGGTACAGGGTAAAAAATGTACTTTACTAATGCAAAAAGAGAGAGAGAAAAAAAAAGCCAATATATTAACATCACTTTAAGAGGAGTGAAATATCTCCTTTTGAATGGTATTATTATGTCTCTGGTCTGAAGAAAGCAACACAAAGGTTAAAAGACCAAAAGCATCTTCTGAAATGAGAAATAATCTGTGCTGCGAGTGCTAAATAACTCTAAGCTTATCTACAGGGGGGAAAAAAAAGGTATGATAGAAGAGGCAGAGTTTGAAAGAGGACTTATTTGGTCACTTTTCAAAAATCCCCACATATTCAGATATTTTTTTTCCCTTGGTCATATTTAAGCAGCAACATCAATTCAAGTATAGGTTGCGTACAGTCTTGATGTAAGGGGACAGGAAAAGGCCCTCCCTGATTACTGCCCATGCCCTTGACTCGGGCACTCACCACAGGGAGAGCCTTTGCTCAATCTCCTTCAGGAAGCCCCGATGAAACTCATAGATGGGGTCAATGTTAGAGAAGAGCAACGTCATGAGCCCTTCCGGCATGGCGTTCTCCTTGAGGACCGCACTGCGAAACCACTGCGAGGAACAGCAGAAATTGTCATTTTTAATACATACACTTGGGACCTTTCCACCATTTCTGCTCTTGATGGATGCAGGGGAGAGGAAAGTGTGGCCATGCAGGGAAATGGCAGGAGGAAAGGAGAGCTGTTGAAGGAAGACATCACTCCTTGTCTCGCCACACGCTGCAAACATGAGGCTCGTGATGGGCTCCAGGCACCAGCAGGTTTCCTAATCCAGTGCTGAGATGTTTTGCAGCAGCTCTAAATCACTAAATTACCGAATGGCTGGAGCATTGGAACATGATGGACGCTATGCAACTGCTTTTATATCGCAACACCCGCAGCAGCTCCTCCATCCAACTCGCAGCGTCGGGCAAGTTAGTTAGCAATGGAGGCATTTTGTGTTTTTTTCCAATTATTATTATCACTACTTTCAACATCCAGCTTTCTCAATGGGATGTGAACACGCCAAAACTAACAGAGGTTCCAAACGTTTCCCAATCATTTAGGAAAAGTTTAGGGAAGGCCAAGGGAAGAACGTCAGTGAGAAGACGCTCTCTGAATTCTTGCAAAATAGCTCAAGGGAAGATGCATGGCACGAGGAAATCGTATTTTTCTCTTTTGATGGAGGTGTTTATAAAAAACACTACGGCCATAACGTTCAAAACAGGAGTAAAGTAAACCAATAGCTCTTAAAGAAAGATATATATGGATATATGACAGACTTATCCTTAAGACTCCTATATGTTCACGCCTCTCAGCAATACAATTTGCCTAAACCTCCAACTTTTGCCTCAAACTTATGAACTTCCCCTGTTACCTAGAAGGAAATACTGGATTTTTCTTCTAAATTAATGACTTAAAAAGTGGTGAGAAAAGGAAACCCGTTAAAGCCGTTTCCAAACCCTTACCACAGTAATAACTTCCAGGTCCTTCAGATACGTCCGCTCCGTAGCAAGAATCTCCTTTGCTATGAAATACGCCTTGTCGGCTGGATAACGCTGAAAGAAAGCCAAATAATCAATAAGTGCTGATATATAAGGACTGTATCGATGGCTCAAGTCCAAGTGCACCAACACGTAGCTCTGGGCAGAGGGGGTACCCTTTCCTTCTCCCACACCAGCTTTCTCAGGCATGTTTAAAAGGTTGTTTAAGGAGTTTCTCTCAAGTGATGCCAGTCATTGAGCAGGTTCTGGAGCACTCAGAGATCCTTCTGCTATGATCCTTGCTTCACTGTTTCCCCCTTGCTCTCAAAAATACCCTTGCAGATTTGTTTTATTCCTTAAACAACAACAAGGCAAAAACATGCATGTCCAGAGCCTTGCTCTTTATCATTGTTTTAGTTATTTTAAAATAGCCTTTTTCATTACCTTTGAGCAGCTCTGCAAGTTCCCACCTTACTCACCAGCTGATGTGCAAAATCTCTTCATTTCCCAAGTGCTTTCCCTTTTCCTCTCCTCATTGAATTCCTGCTTTTTGTTGCCTTTCTGCTACTTTCCAAATTGCTCCCTGTTGAAATTCAGGGCCCTCATTCCCTCCCCTCTCCCACCTTGTTTTTTGCACACGGACAGTGCAGTCCAACAGACATTTTTAAGTGACAACTAAAAGACAACATGTGGAGCACAAAAAGCACAATTCACCACATGAAAGGACAGCTTTCCTCACTACTGAAGGTCTTGGCGGTGCCGTTTTCTTACCCTGCGTTTCATTTCGTCCTCATCTTCTATCCTGGCACCACCAGCATCGCTGAGGACAGGGCTCAGGAGGGGAGATGAACCCTGGCCAGCTGAGTTCAAATTCACTGGAAACGCCGGGTTCAAACTCAGAGGGCTCTTCAAAGAGAAGGAAGAGAGCTGAGAGTGGTCCATGGAGAGGCCTAGAACGTGAGGAGATGGAGCAGAAAGGAGAGAAAAAAAAAATGGTTTCAAAAATAAGTTTATCTAAAATGCATCCCCTATTAAACCATGATAACAACCTCACATAATGAGGAAAAAAAGGACACCTCTCTGCTTCTCAGTATGCATCCCTTAAGCAAGTAATTGGAGCTTTGTGAGCAACTGCTATCGAGTGGCAGTTTATAGAGAGACACTTGAAAACCGCATTTAGGGGAATAGGTAGGTTTAGTCTGCAGGAAAACTGCTCAAATGCCACTGGAATTCTTTTCTTTTTTTTTTTTTTTTCTTTTTTTTTTTTTCTTTTTCTTTTTTGAGTAATAGGGTTCACTATGTGAGATTATGAGCAGTCCCAAGAACGCACCTTTTAATTTTCCTTTTTAAAGGATCTTTTCGTAAAATATTTTCCTCTAAGGACTCAACTTTCACTCCAAGGGAAGTCAGAACAAATGCCTGCGCTATTCTCCACCCCAGAAAAAATAAATTGAAAGGACATAGCCTGCTAAGAAACATACTCAGACTTTAGGAAATCTCCAAAATTGTAGCCACGAGGAGGGAAATCTCTTGGTAGAGCAAAGGGGACCACGCACCAGAGCTCATTCCCAGGTAGGCCCCCCTGCACCCAGCAGCTATGCAGGTATTGGCACTTCGGTCCCCATCGCTTTCACGCTGCAGTGCCAGCATTAAATCACGCTGTGTTCTCTCCTTGTGCACGAGAGGCAGCAAGCAGCACAAGCCGAGCTACCCGAGGCAAAAGAAAACAGAAACGCCACCCAAGCGCGAGGGCAACGGCGCACACGTGAACTCATCGCTTCCCCGAGCCCAGCGTGGGGCTCGGGCCCGGGCACCGCGTTGCTCCGCGCTACCGAAGCAACACGCCGTACAGCAGCAGGGAATGAAGCGAAAATACCATCTCCAAAGGGCTCTTTTAACAGGAATCGGACCTCCCCGATTGTCAAGCGTCCCTGGCTGGTCGCGCAGGCTGCACGTGCCGCCGCCGCTCCCGCGGGGCCGCGGACGGGGCTTGGTGCGGAGCAGCGCGGCGGCGCCGGGAGGAGGCAGGAGAGCGGGGCTGCGCCCGGGCGACGGCAGGAAGCCGAGCGCGCCGCTCCTCGGTCACCTGGAAGGGATTCAGCTTATCGAGGCGGCGGAGTTAACTGTTAGCACACCGGCCGAGCCCAGCGCCCGCGCCGCCGCACTCCCCAATGCTTCCAGCGCCAACCCGAGGACGACACCGAATATTTGTTTCGCGTGCGAGAGCACTCCGGAGGCGACTGCTTGGGAGCTTTACAAGCTGGAGACGCTGCAGCGAGATGGTAGATGGCTTAAGAAATCAAAATCGAAAAGCCACAAGGTCTACGTGAGTAAGGATCTTCCGGAGCTTCTCTTAGGGCTAAACATATGCCCAAGCGGTCACCTTTTCATCACTTCTCAGCATCTGCAGTGTCCAGACACACGAGGAGAAGAAGTCTCGTATTATGGATGAACACCACAGCCCGCCTGGCCGCTCGAGTGCTCATCTGTCACACCTCTGCTAGGAGAAGGTGGCCACGAAGCCCTTGTTGAAACCCTTGCTCATTGGCATCTCCCATCAAGATTCTCGTTCCCTTGAAGCCAGAGTAAATTATGAAAATGGAAGGCACCATCAACTACTTGAGAAGCCGAGGACGATAAGCAGAAGACAAAGGTCTACGTCTTCTTACGTGCCCACCTCCAGGTGGAGATGCCAAGCACTTCTCTGGGACAGCCCTGCTCATCCTCTGCCTATGGGCAGGCAAAGCAGGACGCCGTGGAGCCCATCTTTTACTTCCCTGGGATATGCAGGACGTAGCTCGGAGGACTTCTGCAAAGGGCTGCTCCGGGGTTGCTAGAGCTCCCTCGGTCTGTTTTTCTTCCTTCCAGAAGAGATGATAAGAACATCATGTGGCAGCTCCACTTGAGCAGAAAGGGGGGAGCTCTGGGTAAGCAGCCAAGCTGTAAGGTACCTTGGGATCCTTCCGGGAAAGGGTTGGCAGAAGATGACACGGTGCCCCAGTCTCAGCAGGGGTTGATGCTCTCAACAGCTTCTCAACGTGGGGAGCTCCCCAGGAGGCAGAATTGACGGGAAGACCAAACACGTGGACGGCTTTTGCTGCGAGGCTTTGGCCAGGGCATCCTTGAGGGACATTGAAAGGGAATATGCTCCGAGAGGGTCACTGGGTGTTTGAGCAAGCTCCTCTCTGCGTCAGGCCACGACGCGAGCACGTGACACGGGGCAAGCTCACCTCGGGAGCTGGAGGAAGGCTTCCTAGGCGAGGCCTCGGCTACTCGGCACGCAAACACACGGTGTCGTTCCACACACGACATACCTCCTGCTCGCGCGCCACCTACGAGCACGCCCAGCGCCACGCCAAAAACGCCACGGCAACCAAGGGTACTCCAGTAACTCCACGCTGTCTAGACAAAGATCCTGAAGAACACCAAAGCTGCTTCGTTGGGTTACTTAGTCATACCCAGGTAAGAAAAGAAAACCACGTGATTTTGACAAAGACCAGCACAAATAAAAACTATAAATATATACATTAAGGCTAAGTGCAAAATATTCCAACCGTGCCATGGCTCAAGTACAGACAGCTACAGACATAGAGGATAGCTAGCCTTCTCACGCCCCCTTACTGCATAATATCAATAAATGGGTTTTATAGCTGTTACGCTGTGCTCCTCCGTCATCCAGCTATAAAAATGTGGTGGCCTCTAATATAGGAAGCCAGGACTTGACACAAACATAGAGCCCCTCTGCTTTTCACTGGGAGAGACGCAGAAGCGTGGCGTGGAAGGGCCAGAAGAGTCCTAGAGGCTTTCTGTGCCAGGAACAGGAGCGTGCTCTTCGGCAGCCCCTCATCATCAGATACAAGGGCTTAGCACTCGAATTCAAACAGAAGCAGGCTCAGGATTTTATGTAGTATACAGCACCATATGTAGATCACTCTTGGATTATTTATGGGGTTTTTCCCCTTCCCCCCCCACTCCTTTTTTTTTTTCTTTGTAACAACGACCTTACCTTGTATTTTCTTCAAGAGCATTCACCTCCCATCCCTTTCATTGATATTAAAGCTAACTGTCATTTTTTTTCTCCTTTGGACCAAGTGTCATCCATTTAAACACACTTTGCACGTCCCAAATTCACTCACAGCCGCCTAGCGCGGTCCTTGCTGGAGAAGCAGCCACACGCTTCCGACCTGCCAGGCCCTCCAAAACACCACCAAAAGCTTCACCAAACTCTTAGGGATTTTGCACTGGGATTCTCTGCCCAGCGCAGGCTTCACAGAAGTGGTGAGGAGCACAGGAAAAGTCTTGGAAAACTGCTGCTTGAGGCCAGGAACTACAGGCTCCTCCGGAGACTTGGAGAACTGCCGAAGTGGGACGAGGCCTCTGGAGATGCCCTAGTCCAAGGCCTCTGCTCAAGCAGGGTCACCTGGAACATGCGGCGCAGGGTCAGGGCCAGCTGGGTTAATCAGCCTGTTTTAAGCTTGAATCATAAATTACCATGCTAATTACCCACAGCAGCTGTGGGCACTGTGTCAGGTTTAGTGGCAGAAGCACACGCTAGGGAGATGCAATCAGCTTCCCGATGAAGCTTCAGCAGCGAAAGGAAACCAACACAGATGAGAAAATGCAACTATTTACCATAAGTAGGGAAAAATGAGTGAGAAGTGTCAGCTAGGTAGATTTTTTTGTTTAAACTGTAACACCAACTTTTGTAATTTGAACCATCAGACCCTACAACTTCTGTTGGTCGAAATCAGTCACGGAATGCGTTAACTCTAATAATCCACTGAAAGATGTTTTTATATATATATATATATATGTATATATATGCACACCAAGACATTTTTGCAACTACAGAACAAGCTGAGGTGAAGCATATTTAGACAGTAATTAAGAGACAAAATATTTATCTCCAACCAACCAACCAAAGATTAAAATTGTGCATTTGAATTTAAAGTGTGATTCTGACTTTAGAAGTGCCTCTGGGCTTTAGGATCCCAGCTTTTCAGCACATCACTTGCTCTTATATTTATATAATTGAAAATGGCAAAAGTCTCCCCCCTACACATATATATATACAGACATACACACATATATATGTATACATACATATATACACACACACATATGTGTACATATTTTTATGTGTGTGTATATATGTCCACACATATATACACACACACATATATGTGGCTTTATACATATAACAATCCATGTGAAGCCTCGGGCATCCCCATTCAGTTATTTTTCAGAGGGTATTTCCATTCTTCAACCTACACTAATAACTTTACACATAAAGCCAGACTGGAATGCCAAGCATGACGAAAATAAAGGGCAAGGACTGGCTGCATGAAGCTTTCCAGTTCAAGGCTTCAAACAGCCCAGAGAAAGCCACAGAAACTGGTATCTTCACGACTACAACCATCAATGAACAAGTTACATCAAGTCCAAGCATTAGCAGTTCCACTCCTTATCAGAAGGGAGTTTCCCACGACACCTAATTAGTACATTCCCTCAATGGATGCACACAAACACTTACATATTTATATTTTTCTTTAAACAAAGCTAAAAAACTGCACGCACAGTTATCTGTAGCCCAGACTCCCACTCTGTCAGCTAATGGATCACATGCCAAATTCACATGCCTGGAATATCCTGAATCTGCCTTATTTCAAACTGCCGAGCACAGTTCTCCTCTGCAAATTTTCTCTTTAACAATCAAGGAGGTGCTTTGGAGGTCAAGAATCTTGAGCAGAAATTCCCTAAGAAATTTCCATGCTTCCTTCTTATTCTGGCCAAATTGATACCGTAATGATTTAAAGCAGACATGCCCCTTGATGAAATGCTGTGTACCTCAGTTACATATATATTTATATATATGTATTTAAATACTGCAAGAGAGAACTTTGTCTTTTATCGACTTTATCCTTGATGCCCAGGATTTGAAAATGTCTCCCTTTTTTGCCTCCTCCCAACCTCCTCTTAAGGTTTGCATCATCTTTTGTCAAAAACAAGCCATACCTTTCGGTATATACCATACTTTTAAACCCTTCATACTTTTACACAGTGTTAGACTTCTATTTACACTTGCATTGATGCACATGCTCTTGAGGGCGGTTTTTAAAGGCCCACGTGGGACCCTGGAGCCTTTGAGCAGCAGATCTCAGGAAAACACTGACCTGCATTTGCTCAAATCCCTGCTTTGCACAAACCTCTCTGCTTGCAGATGGTTTATTCCTGGATGTTTTACCTCTTTCCAGCAGTTTTTTTTTTCCCCCCTTGCTTCTGTGTAAAAATAGGTGAAAATTTGCAACAAAAACAGTTGATCAGATTTAGCCACTGTAATAAAGTTACGTCTAACGTGGTTTGTTCTGAAACTCTCTTGATTTTCAAAAGGAAGTCAGAGAAAATGTTCTACTACAGGCCCTGCTTGCTGAAAAACAATGCAAGCAGGTTTTTTAGCATTTTCTTTATTTTTTTTTTAAGAGAATATAGCTCCTCCAAATTAGGAAATCCCAATTAGTCCACAATTACTTATGCAGGTTCTACCATGTGTTTTTCTTTTTAAGCAAATACTTACATTGTTAAGGAGACTTGCTCAGGTATTGGGCACAGATTCCCAAAGAACTTTGACCCTAGGAAATAGGAGGCTTCTTGTTTGCTGGTTTAAAGTTAAAGGTTGCCTTTAAAGACAAGCTGGACAGCAGACAGTCCAAGAGATAGCTAGAAAAAAGTGTTCCATAATAAATATGATACCCAGAATATCTCAACATTTAGCCCTCTTTGTGTCCCAAGTGGAAACGTTTGCACAAAGCAGTAATTTAGCGAACGCACCCATCAGTATTTGCTCTGCTTTCAAAGGTGCACAAAGAAAAAACTGCCTTCAGAAACCTGGTCATAAAGCCCTAAGATGCCTTGGCTAGCAGAACAGTTTTTTCTATTTCAAATGCAAGGGTGAAGAAAAAAATGAAGCTAAAAAGCCCACGTTGTCATTTATAGCAAAGTTTTCCTTATTTTATTGCATAAACAATTCAAATGATGATTTGGTACAGGTCCGCAGGTTCATAATTGGCAATCTGAACAGAAACAAAGAGATTAAAAAAAAAAAAAAAAACCCAACAGGTCATTCCATAAAACATTCAGTGGTATAAGAAGATAAAAGTTCAAGAGATCAATGAAGAAATTCCAGCCCCTACTTTGGTCTTCCTTAACGCGATCCTTTCAGGAAAAGGGCAGCACCTATGGAAGCGGGGGTTCGCACTAGCCAAGGCATGTGTATGCCCCTGGACACAGGGATAAGCCAGCGTTTGGACCCGTTTGCTGAATCTCTGTCCCAAACGGCAGCGCTGGCGGGCGCGTGAATATTGTGAGCTTGTAAAAGGGGCAGCCACCCCGTGCCAGCTCCAGGTCCTGCAGGTCCTGCAGGGCTGCAAAGTCGCAGCCCGGCCGGCGGCTGAACCCGCAGCCCACGATCACCAAGGGAATGAGGTGGATTTTTTGGTACGGAGTCAGACCTGCCAAGCCTCACAATATTCATACACCAAGCGTATAGGTAGGCCCGTACGTATACACATGGCATTTGTGACACGTTCAGTGCAAGATCTGCTGCTAACTACAGGTGAGGACAGCTAGAAGACTGCTATGAAAATTGTGTTCTCTCTGTATTTTATAAATACGGCCTGAGTGTTTTCGTTTGTTTAAAAATGACAATAATGGGAATGACTTACCGACAGGTTTGCACCAAAAGGCAGAAAATAACACAAACTTTTATTGCATCTCCACAAAATCTTAACCTCATCAAGACTGGCAAGCGAAGAGAACCTACCACGACCCCAAGGCAAAGAAAAACCCTTAAAACAGAAGCACCTACAACCACAGCCCAGAAGTACACAGGGTAACGGAGGTACAGAAGTCTTTTTAACCAGTAGCTTCGAAATTCAACGGAGTTTAAAGTTGAAAGATCAACGTATGGCCCTATCCCACCCTCAGATAAAATACCACGGTTACCAGGAAAGACACGGCACGTATTATTACTCTGATAACGAAGGAGTATGTTGAAATTGGAAAGTATACTCAGAGCAGGTAACACAAGGCGAGGGAACTTCACCAAAGCTGAATGGGAACGACAGGGAGGGCGGATTCGCTGTGCAAATCAGGAACGCTCCGCCAAGGACCAAAGCGGAGACCGAGACGGGACGGCTCCCACTAGTGGAACACGAAGCCTCATCTATCCCTGTGGAGGAAACGCCGGAGAACTTCCCCCAGCTGCCCCGGGGCAAAACAAACACACGGTACAAACTCAATGCCCTCCTCCACGTTTGGGCCTACCTGCAAAAACAAGACTAGAAGAAACAAGCCAAACATCCACCTAGAGCCTCAGAAGCCAGACAGCTTTAAAAAACAGGCAAAATTGAGTCCAGAATACCCGGCGAGCCCCACCTTGACGCTTCCTAGCAAAGATGTGTCTAGTGGGACCAGGGCTAGGTGCAGGAGTATTGAAAGGTCAGAGAAGCCACATTCCCAGGGGTCTTTCCGCTACGATTTATGTGGGAGTTTCTTTATAGGCTTCAGCGGGTGGCCAGGAGGGACCGGGCGCTGCAGCAGCACATGGCCCTCGTGCCGCATCCCGGCCTTCGCCGGAGTCAGCGCCGTCCTTACCTCAGCATCCTGACGTCGGATCCGAGGATGCGAGAGACAGGCCGTTCTGGCAACCCGCGTCCCTAACAACTTAATGCCAAGAGCTCCGCGTGTGGCCAAAGCTTTTCCCTCGCTACCCTTTTCCTCCGTCCACAACCTCACGAGCAGCCCAAGTCCTGACCTGACCTAGGGTTTCCCGCATCCTGCTCAAAGCTGAAGCTCTAGTCACTCCAGTTCCTCTACAAAAGAAAAGGGGCATTACTGCATTAAGACTCTCCAATGCTCTTCTATTTTTGCCCTTTTTTTTTTTTGCTCCTTAAATCCCTGAGATTTAAAATTGCCAATAAAGGACTGCAAATTACAAGAAGGAAAACATTCTAGGTGGGGTTTTTGGATTAGCTGCTTTGCAGGACGCTGCATTAGCAGGCTCGCTCTCAGGATTACCAAGCGTATTTACTGAAAGGACGACAAACATTTCTAGGAGCCTTTGAAAAGCTAGGGAATTTGGTTGGATTTATTCTCGTGTTATGCAGTTCTAACAGAGGAAGAGCGAATGCTTGCGATCGAGGCAAAGCTGAACGCGGGCAGACGCGGTCACCTTTAAATAGCAGAACCCTGATGCTTTTTTATAGAGATCAAACAAAATTAAGAGCCTCCCTCTATAACTTTAGCTACAGATTGTCCCCAATTGTCCCCTACCTGTAAAACAGGCATTCGGACAGAAGCCTTTTTGCTGTTTTTTTAAAGTTATGTAATGTAGCTTTTAAAAGGAGAGGAGATAACCAGCCTAAACGCAAACAAAGCACCAGCTTCTGATACAACCAAAGACGTCCTCCAAGTGCCTGTTTGCCAATGTCCCGTTAAACGTCCATGACATTGCATCCACAGGTAGGAAAAAAGCCAAAGACTGAGCACACACATTCAATAGAACAAAAGAATAAAAATAAAAATCAGGTAGAATGTTTACAAATGTGGAGAAAAAAGGATTAAATGCGACTTAAAGTCCAAACTACCACTTTGTTCTAGAGAGGTCTGGGTTTCTGTGCAAAGATGGGGAAAGAAGACAGGTTTCTAAAGGAACAACAGGGATTCTGATATTCAGCCACAATGTTATGGTAAGTGCTGTGAGGAAGAATCATGCTAACAGAAACACTAAAGAAATAGGTGACTGAAGGATATTTTGCTTCATTAAGCTCTACCATACATTGCAAGAGACTCCTTTGAACTCGGAGACCTCTGTCAAATAGCAGGTTTTTTTTTTAGTGTTTGATTAAAAATTGAAGCATTCTATAATAAAATCAATATGAATAATAAATCTGTGAGCACAAAACTCTGCTTGTCATTATAATCTGCTTGTTTCAGCTGCTGATTAAAACGGTACATAACGATCCCCTTGTGGCACCTGCAAAACCGGACGACAGGTAACGCAAAGCAAATGACTGCAGGAGATGCTGCTTTCTCCAACAACTCCCCAGAAAGGCACAATTCCACCTGCAGTGTCTTTTGCTGAAAGCAGCACATCACTTCACAGGAAAAGCTAAAGCTATCAGGAGATCCACCGCCCAGAGAGAGTAGACTTTGCACCTGGAACGAACCAACTCGAGAGCGTTTTTCTGCAGCGTGATTACATCAAAGAAAATAAGATTGGGGAAAAAAACCAAGCGACGAGGCTTAAGTGCTTTTATAGCCTGTGCATGTATCTCCAAACTACTGCAAACCAGCAGCAGGGCTGCTGAAGGCACTTTGCAATCAGGAAACACGACGATTGTCCTCGCAAGAAGTTCTGTTGACTCCTGTTTTTCAGTTGCTCTTGCATACATTCTTCTAAATGACTTATGATATTTCTTCTTTGAGGTATACAGCAGGCACGTTGCATAGCTGTAGTATTTTAAAAAAACATCCTTCAGAGCTGACTTGAAGATTGCCCTTTTTTTCTTTTTTGATTGTGGGAAAAACAAGAGGATTCCCGCTGAAGTATAGGACCTCATCCCATTCATCAGACGTGGTGACTTGTTAACAAGCATCTGGGAAAAGATGTGTCTTATAGACACATATTGATGGCCAAAACATACTTTGATATACTGTAATTTCTGAGATTTCTGCATGAGGCAGCTGATGATCCCTGCAATTACTGCTTTTCTGAAACTTAGCATTTTGGCAACATCACAGCCTATTCTAACACATTTTGGATGCCACGCATACAACGCGGCACCAAAGCTAGGATGCATTCAGGGACACTGAAGGCAAAAGAAAATCAACTGTAGTATTAGAGTTAAAATCCAGCCACTGGATTAAAGTTCTCCAGCTCGCAGCGACTGACACTGTACCCCTCTTCTTTCAACTTCCATGTCGGAATAGCATGAAGGCATTGGTGACAAAACCCAATGTGCCCATCAGTGATTCACGGGTGCTTTTTCCGTCCAGTCTTCTTGGGTGAGATTCTTTAAGTTATTCTGAAAGTCAAAAGTCAAGTTCTCCCCGGTGGCTTGGGCAAAGGGATTGCTAAAGAAGAGGTTCACATCCAGCGGGAGCGCCGTTCCCGAGTCCCAGGAGTCTGTGTCCGCGCTGCTGGAATCTTCCGTGGCCGTGGGCGGGTAGCTCAGCTGTTCCAGCTGATCGATGATGTCCGTGAACTGGAAGGCTGAGCTGGACTCGGAGCGCACGGAGTAGGCCGGGAAGTTCACCATGGAGCTGGCCTCGGAAGGGTTGGCCGAGCTGTAGGCGCGCGAGGAGGTGCCGTTCAGCGGCAGGTTATTGAGGGAGCTGCTCTCCGAGCGGTTGTTGGCGAGCGAGCTCGTTTCCGACGGGCTCAGGAGGCTCTGCATGCGGCTCGCGCGCGCCTTCACCTCAAACAGCTCCGAGGTATCCGAAGGCCTCTCGTTGCCATTGAAATCGCTCCCTTCTCCAAACTCAAACTCGTCGTCCATATTCATATCGACGGCTTCTGTCGAGTACCTGTCAGGGCTCGACTGAGAAGAGGCCGTGTTTTGCCGGAGGGTGTCTGCTGTTAAGCCAGCTGACTCCAGAGCGTGCTTAGAAAGCTCGGAGCCCTTCAGCTCTAAACCGCTGTACACGTACGAGAACGCCTCGGATCCCCCAGCGAAAAAGGAGATCTCTGCTGGGTCATCGTCAATGAATTCCTCCGAAACCTGTAATGGTGGATTGGGGAAAAGGGGGGCCCCCCTACCACAGCGCTGCTGCTCCTTCTCAGCACCGAAAACACCCGTGGTGAAGTCATCCTCATCATTGTCATTTTTACGACCTGCAACCCTGCTCTCTCTGCTACTCCTCTCTACGCCTAGGCCTAAACCGCAACTGCTCTCAACAACAGGACAAGCAGAGCTACAGGTTCCTGCAGCACTACCAAACCCAACACCTTGGAATGACGGGAGCACGGCGGATCCCGGCTGCAGCGTCGCCTTCCTCCCGGCTTCTTCCGCGGGCGTCGCGGGGGTTTTGTCGGGAGTCCTCGCGAAGGGCACGCGGGGCTCCGCCGAGGAAGGGCTGGTTTCTGCAAAGGCGGGCAGGACAGGAGTAGGAGTGGTCGCTGAATGAACTGAATGGAAGGGGGTGCTTGCTGAGGCAGGAGACCCGTGGGTTCTCAAGCCCTCAGTGAAGGGGACACTCTGAGAGGGAAATAAAAAGAGAACAAGGGAAAAGATTATTTTTTTAATATACAAAATACACATCTGGTTCCCGATACAGAGGAAACGCACGCTTCAAGAAAGTGCCTTTTTAGCAAATAAAACCGCGTACAGAAAGCCACCCAGCATCCCCCAAAAGAGGACAGGCCTTTTTTTTTCTCCATGAATTTTCACAACTGAATGGAAAACCACACCACAGAGTTCATGGCCTCTGCTGAGAAATGGCCCGCGAGGGAACGGAAAGCACCTACAAAGCAGAGCCAAACCCCGCACTGCTTCCTCAGCCTCTTGCATCGGCTGCAAGCCCGTTTCGGTGGAACGGCTGCTTTTACACTCTTGTTTCTCGCTGCGTCGTAGAAGGCCCCCGGCTGGCCGGCAGCTTCCTTGCCAGTACCAGAACTAACCTGTTTTGGCACGTCTGTGTTCGAAGCGTGAGCAGACACTCTAGATTTGCTGTGCCGCCTGCGGGAAAGAGAGCAGCCAGGGTGAGTATCCAGGCCATGCCTCGGCCTTCTCCCTTCCCTCCTCACCCAGGTCCCTTCCATAGCCCACGGAAAAGGTCCAAGATGCATTTTTGCTCGTTTTCTTCACGACTGCACCAAAAATTAAAGAGTTGCAGCAGGTCTAAGTTAAACAATGCAGGAGCAAGAGAGGCACAGAAAATGGAAGGGAGCAAGGCTCAGCTCACTCGTAACCACCGAGGAAGAACAAGAGCGAAATGGGACAAAAGAAGAGCCTAAGTGGCACTTATTTTAGCTTTTTCCTTTTATACCCCACAAAAGAACAGCTCCAAAACAGAACAGGTTCATCTGCAACAATTACACAAATATTTTATCTTTCCATCAACTTATGCCATGGAACAGCCTAGGCATTAAATCCCCTGCAGTGGCACCCTATGTAACACTGATGGTTAGATTCAGCCCATGGCAATTATTTACTAGACAAGAAAAATCTCTCATAAAGAAAAGGAGCTCAGCTGCGGAGCACGCTCATTAATAGCAGAGTTCAATGCAAACCTTTTGAAAACTCTATTTAAATCTTCCACCTAAGAGACTAGGAAGAGCTTCCTACCTGTAGGAGGAATAGTTCCACAGTAAATGCATTTTCACTGTAAAATTAGTTCATGTTTCCTTTTTTGTTTTCATTTTCAAACTTTTTTTTATTTTTAGAAGAAAAGGGAGGTTTAAGGCCATGTTTCCAGACACCCAGAACCTAAGTTCAATTCATGAAGCCAGAATTATATACACAGAAGAAGCTGGAGTCTCAAATAATCACCACCTTTTAGCCAAACAACACAGAGGGACCTACACACAAGTCCTCCCTAACTGCAGCGCATCTTCACAGGACTTCTCAAAAGCTGAGCCACAGATTGCCCACAAATATTACAACGCAGCACTGAAATTTCCCTAAGCTGCTCTGCGTTATCACAAAATCACAAATTGGCAAAAAAACCCCCACCTGGCTACCTTAAATTTGAGGTAGACCTTAGTAAAAAAAGTTCAGCATAAGACCATGCCACCGAGCATCAGTTAAAACCACTGAAATTCAAGAAATAAGGACACTTTGAGAGCCTCAACTAGCATTTTACTGGGCCACTCTCTTCGTATTTACCTTTCATACGGTGTTTTCTTCATCCCGCTGTCCTTAATATAATCCACTAGCTGCTTCTGCGTCCGTCCACTGCGAACCCAAAAATGGACACGTGTTATGAAATGCAATAGATAAAAATTATGGCCAGCTTTGGAGCAAAGAGGGTTTTTTTTATAAATCCATAAAAGATTCTGAGATATTTGATTTAGCTGGATTACTTTGGAAAGATTTTTCTCCTTTCATTCTCATTTTTTGAGTTACAAAACGCTCATTTTGAAAACATTCTTTGTGGTTCTGCCTACCTGTATCTGAAGGAAGACCCTCTGGTGAAGAATACAGCTTTAGCCTTTGGCTTTGGCTGATCAAACAGCCTAAAGAACGTATGATACTCAACACAGATTTTCCAGAAGTTTTTACACTCATCCCTACTTCCCATAAGAAACTCCAGCGTATCTTGATATGGGCCCTGGGAACGAAATACAAAAGGTTCAAGTACTTCATATGGAGGTGAGTAGGACAAAGCAAATATATGCAACACGAAAATATTTGCAGCGAGTCGCAGTATTTTCTTACATCACATTTCATAACTACCTAAGGCCGTGGTGGTGATTTTTAACGCAATTTAAAATCATTACTCGTTTTCAAAAATATCTGAATGTTTGAAAACATAAAAATGTTTAATACACACAATAGTTGGTTTACAATAGTTGGTTTAAAACACTTCCTTGTGAAAGTTGTATAAAAAAGCCTATGTCAGAACACAGTTACCCCATGAACTTTCTGAGGGTGTCTCTAGGAGAGACTTGACTATTCCTGTGGATTGTGTGGATTCTGAGATGTATATAACTGTGTCATGTATATATTTTTCTTCACTCTCACGCCACATTATGAGGAAACAAACTGATTGTCAGACATTCATCACATTCCTAGATTCGAAGAGTTAGAGGAACACATTGGAACGTATATATGTTTCTATGCTGTCGAGCCTACGATTATAGTAAAACTTACACGGACCTCTGGGTGGAGTTTAATAAGGAACCTCTTCCTCTTGAAGCTTAGTTTACGGACCTTAGACCAGTTGAAGGTGTTGATTTTCGTGTTACCCTGAATTGAAACAGTAAAAAGGAAAGCAAAAAGCTTCAGAAACAACAGCAAAGCACAGTCTGCTGCACGCATATACACACGTACGCGTGCACACCCACCCCATCCTGCTTAAGCTGTCGTTTTGCTAGCAAGATTCCTTTGAGCACCTTTGTATTTCAGCACTGGGATGGCCACAAGTGGTGTGATGTCTCTGGGCAGACACCAAGGTAAATTTAGAAAACCGTGTCAATCTAAGAGGAAGAGAACTGAAAATTTAACCTCAGCAATAGTCAGGATACCCCATATGGCAGAAGCAAGATCAGAGTCACAATTTATTTAACATGGTTTCCTTTGACCTTGCCCTGCTTACAGACCTCTACACGCTCACCCAAGCTGGGTTTCCCTAACACCATCCAATATTTGCAAAATCTCAGGTTTTGAGACTTGCTTCACAAGACAGAAAGCTTAAAAGAGGACTGGAATAGAAGTCCTATCATTGCTTCATGGCACCGATCCTAGTGTAGCAAGGAAGCAGGAGATTCCTCCCCCATTTCCAATCCAGAGCAAGGCACTTGTGAGCGACGTGCTTCCCCCACCTTACCTGGAATACTAGCACACCCATGTGCGATACAGCCAGATTAATTTTTGTGCCCTCACGGTCCGATGCGAGGTGAAATCTTATCCCATACATCTCCAGTTTCCGGGCAACTTCAAGCACTTGGAAGTCTGACTCAGCAGGAGTTTGACCCCTGTCACGAGAAGCAACAGCAGCAACAAAAGCTATAAAATCATTAAGAACAATTTCATGGAACAGTTTTGCCAACAGGGCCGAAGTATTTATGTTGCAGCTCTGGTACTTGATCAGAATCCCCCGTCTAATCTAGTCTGATAACGTTACTCCACGTGAAATATTCACTATCTTTGTGATAGGAGCAACACGCAACAGCAGACAGCCAAAGTGAAACGCATCCCCCAGGCATTCAGCTCCGCTGAAGCAGATTCTAACCAGCCAAGAGCTCTTTCAGCCGAGGAGAAATGCAGTTCAATAAATCCTAAACTCAAGCCACAACGCTCCTGTTTGCATATGCAGTTATATTGACAGTGCCAGAGCAAACGGAGCCAGTTGGAAATGTCACCCACCAGCACAATAGAACCAAAGCAGAATAACACATTTGGGAAGGGTTACAGGCTTATGTCTCAGTTATTAATTAGGCTACCACTATTAAAAGCGGGTACGGGGCATCTCCCCAGCCTTTGGGTGTGGAATTTCCCCCTTGTCAAAAAAGCCAGAGAAGGATTTTTTTTTTAATTGTTTTTAAAGTAACGACTGGCATTGGAATAACAGGAAAACCCCAGCATGTTCAAAAGCAGCAATGACTTTGGGGTGTACAGCAGAGGCCAAACTAAGACAAGTGAGAACCTCATGGATCGAAGCATGCAGCAGTCACAGGATTCAGCACTCATTTAGTCCTCTGCCAGTTTACTCAAGTCCAACAGCATTTTGTCCTCCTGCTTTATCAAAACGGATCCCTTTTCCAACCCTTCTCCACGTGGGGGAGCTTACTGAATATGGTACATCTTTTTTTCTCCTCCCTAGTGTTTCCTGAAGCGAGCAGAAAACTTGGAGCCAGGGAGCGGGAGGAACTGCATGGAATCACGAGGCCCAAGAGCCAAAAATGGGGACTGTCCCCAAGGAAGCAAATTTCATGGGTTTTAAAATGATCTAATAACTTCTTGGTACTTACATTGATGGGGATTTTTACTTATGAGCAATACAACTGTTTGTTGCACGTTGCAGGGGTCCAGACAGGGGGTTTATTTCAAAGACAGTAAAAGAACAAATGTTGCTGTGGAAATTAAGGAGTACTTCAACTACTCTGCAGCTAGGAGGGTAAGATATGGGTAAGAGAAGAGTTACCGCTTCTTACTCACAGCCCAGAGGGGCTGAAACCAGCCTAGGTTTCCTCACATAGAGTCAAGCTGAACATTTTAAAAAGCCTGTTTTCCAAGAAATTGCCTTCCTCTCATGTATATTGCATGTCATTAAAAGAGACGACAAGCTATTTGCAGCAAAATCTATTTTTGCATCTTGTGCAGAGCCAACCATGACACAGACACTAAACAGAGCCTCCTGCCACCCCATCCTCCTTTTCCAGGCATTTGTCATAAAAATGCCTCCTTCTACCTGTCTGCAGTCATGGCGCAGATTAAACAAACTTTTTGCTTTGGTCCTGTATAGACTTTTTAAAAATACATTGAGCTGACCATTAATTTTCACTTCTCAGAAACAGGGACGACTACAACACAGCAACTACATGTAGGAGGGAGCTCTAAAATACCCTGTTTTAAATTATACCATTTGACAGCCTGTAGGAAATGGAACTTGTTAGAAAAACTTATGTTCCTCCAATGCTTAGTAAAGTGCTCCTTAGGCTAAAGCACAGACAGCATAAAAAGTCCAAGCTCTGCAGGTTTGGTCCCTGTTCTGTCCTGATTCCAGCTTCGGTAGTGCGGGACCCTGTATGTCAACAACGTGACTGTAAAGAACCATATTCTGGGGGACCTATTTTAAATGGAAAAACAAACTCCAAACAAAAGCCCCTGAGTCTTATTCCCACCAGCTTTCCTACCTCCCATACTGGTTTTGTCTAGGGGCTGCTGCTGATAAAGCAGATTTTCTTCCCCTCCCCGAATCCCTTCATGTTCTACACTGGCTTTAAGTGTTGCTAACATCTGTGCTTCCTGCTCTGGGCTTTCTGCTGATTAGTTATCTGCCTGCACGACAAAATAGATGAGAAACAATTAGGTTGGGCCACAGCTTTTCGAGTGCCAGCCCCTCTAATTCCTGGGAGCAAAAATCAGGAGAAAAGGGCAACTGGAAAACTGGACAACAACCTGCTAGAATTTCCAGAGAAACGGTCCAGTTGGAACTAATGGAGCGTCACTGCTAACTACGGTGCATTTGAACCCACCGGGTACAAGCCAAAAGCACGGTGCATCTCAGAAGGAACAGAAAATACCCTTTGGGAATATTCTCCCACACCTCTGCCTGCTGAAAGAGGAAGAGCGTGGCGTGGGGAAGGGCAGGAAGGAGGCCGAGCGGCTCGCGCCGCAGGACAAATGTTTACAGGCGACAAGCGGGCTCGTGGTCGTTATCCTCGGGCTCCTGGTGCCGACTAATCTGCCCAGCCCCAAAACAATCTGGGCTAATTTAGTCCAGCCATTAAGCAGATCAATGTGCTTAGTGCTTCCCAGGTCAGCGGCCTGCGGACTATCTGTTAAAAGGGTTTTCCAGCAGAAGCTGCTGCCGCTGCAGCAGGTTTTAGCAGAATGGTGTCCTACGGGAGCCCACAGTGAAGACTGTTTGCACATACTCACGTGCCACCTAATAATCCTGCGGCAACAGCAGGCAAGCCATTTGAGACAGACGCGCAGAAAAGCTTGGTGACTTACACAGCTTTTAAAAACAGCCATTAATACAGTATTTTAAAGTGTAAATATCCAAAACTCCGCCCGTTTAACGACTGCTTACAGTAGAAAAAGCAGGATTTGAGATTCCTGCAAAATTTCTAGACAATTCACCAACATCATATGTCCAAAAAAGAATTTAACTCATCGCTAGGCTAGCGATTTGTGAAAAGTGGGGGATAACACAAGCAAACCCAAGTGCCAGCCTAACAAACCTTTGCTTTCTTTGCTTATGCACACACACACCAAGCAAGACAGTTGTGTGGACGCAAACAACTTACGTGAACTAAAGAAAAACGTCCTGCAGGCAAAACAGACCCGGCACTTATTTTCATGCACCCATTCTCTACTGTTTAACCCCAGACTACAACTACCTCGAAGCAAGTTTTCCACTTCTTTTTTTCCCTCTGACAAGGCAGGCAACGTTATATCTTGAGCATTTGGGATGCCAGGATTTAGCCATATCGCCACTAACATGCGCCACTAATATCAACTTACCATGAAAATGAAAGTTAATTGAGGCTTCTGCTGACGAAAACGCAACAGAAAAATCAGTTTACAATCCCATCTTTTTCAGCACCTCTGTATATTGGTTCTTCTTTTGATAGAGAATGGATCAGGTTCACAGGCTCCGTTTGCTTCAGCTTTACCTTCTTTTCCCAGTTCTAACAGCTACAGTGAAGCTACACACAACCAAAATGCTACTTTTTAATGCAATGGGACACTCCCAACATCAGTCCAAGGCGCTAAAGTGCCATCAGAGAAGTCCACAACGTGAATCCTGCACCGAAAGGAATCGCTGCTCTTCCTCCAGCGCGAGGAAGCTGGATTCACGCTCCCAACTCAGTCTAGAGCGTGCTGATACACAGAGCAAGGGTGCTCAAAGCAAAGCAAGGGCTGCGCAGGCGCAAAAACAGAGGCAAAAAGCAGCCAGCGCCGTGGGGAGATGAGTCATTCGGTCAGAAAAGGCCCGTTTGCTTTTCCTGGGGGTGACACTGGTAGGACAAGACGCAGAAGCAAACCGTAGCTGGAGAGCGAATCACACCGCACAAGAGGAGCAGGGCAATCATGAAGGCAATAAAATACGAAGAAAAAAAAGAAAAAAAAGAAGAAGAGGAAAGGACCAGTCCCATTAGAGGGAGAACAAAAATATTTTGCTCATTCAGCAGCACTCTGCATGGCCAGGAAGGGGCCAAGAGCCCAAATTCCACATTCCCATTTGCTCCTGGTAATAGAAGCGTGGAAAAAGAGCGGGCAAACTTTGGGACCTTCACAAATCTTACTAAAAATGGAAGAGGGCGGCCAGTGCTCTGAGGGGAAGGCAGGAGCGCGGGGACATGTAAGGCAGTCGCAGCTATTTTTAGCCTTGCAGTGCTTCCAAACCCACGTCTGTTTAACAAACCTCTTCCCAAGCAGCGAGGAGATTTAAAGCGAGCAGCCAAGATACTCAGGTAGCCCTGAGGCTCAGCTGCAACTTTCGCCGGCCCAAACGCCCCCCGGGTTTCATCGCTGCCTTACGTAAGCCTACATTTTTACAGCGTTTCCTAAAAACGAGGCTTGCAATAATTTTTATAACGTCGTTACGCTGCATTGCAACTGTCACTAAACTAACGAAAAATGCACTCAAAAAGCAATGAGACCTTTGCTGTCCGTTTTCCTGCGCTGCAAACATAGGTCAGGTTGCAGTATAAGTTTCTTTATAGTATAGAATTGATTAAAAGTAGTTGGGCTGAAAAGAGCTCAAGAGTTTATGGCTGAAACTACCGGTCCCTGGCTCAAATGACAGACTCCTGCCTTGCAGCCCAGAGAAGTAAAGCATGAAAATCAAAAGCAAGAGGATCAGATACTGATACTCCATTAAGAAGCAACTGTCCTGGGCTTGTTCTGGTGACATTTATCCTCAGGACTACAAAAATCCCATGTTTCATCTCCAATTTGAGAGCCGCCGATCTGTGCCCCGCAGTGTCGCCAAATCCTTTCCCGATCCCAGTTGTAGCTTTAAACTCTGCAGCATCTTGCAACACTGGCATGACCTCAATCCCAGTTGCTCAAAAAGAGGGTGTTCTCTTCTGTTTTACTTGGCGCCCAATTGTTTCTCTTGTGAGAAATAACAAAGTATTCTTAGTGAAGCTTACCCTGCAACAGTGTAGCTGAACATCAGTGCCCGCAAAGGGCAAACAATTCATTACTGAAATAGTTCAGAGCTGCTTTTCTGTTACAGGAGGTTATCTCAGCTTTTAATAGAGATGTTGCCGTAAAACCCTCCTAGTTCTGTCTTAAAAACAAACCAGGCAGCTGCAATCCTTGAATTTGTCCATGTAAAATGAAAAGGGTCTAATATTGTATTTAGATTATGATCCATAACTATAAGCATCGAACTTTCCTTGCAAATAATAAAACCACTTCAAACTTCTAATTTCTTCTGTTATCATTAAAAATGATTTTTAAAAAATGGTAAATGCAGATAATTTTTTAAGCTGTCCACCCAGAGGACAGCACGAGAGACAGTTATGCCAAGTGCTACTTTGAAATGCGTCCGGAATTATTACCATTCTATGATTAAAAGGATGAAAGAGAGCAAAGCTGCGGCCGCACGGATCACGCCGTGCAAACCTTCATCTTCAGAGTCCCATTTCGTGCACAACGGGTCAACTCATCCATCCTACTCCAAATCTTCCTCCTCAAAATACTGCGCACTGCACACCACCAAGCAGAGCTCCACCAAGCCCACTTTAGGACCATCTTAGTCACACTCTAAAACACGTAACCCTCCTACTGAATGTTGTATAAACTCTGCTAAAAGTTCTTTTTCCCCCCACCCTTCTCTGGTTTCCTCATGTACTAAAGCGTAAAGCCTGAGCTCAAAACGGCGTAATATATATTTTTTTCTCATTATTAAGGCAAAAGCAAGTCCTATGCGTTCGATGACAAGCTGAACTTACACTTTGCAAAGTGGAAATTCTTAGGAATACACCCGTTTAAAACAACTCTCATGTTTTTGTGCTAGCTCCAATATGTTATTAGAAGCAGACTGCAAAATCACTTGAGGAGAACTTTTGTCCTCTTTTCCTGTCTCTCTCGCTCTAAGGAAAAAGCTGTATTAGAACTAAAGCTCATTTAATTGTATACCCAAAACAACACTCGTTCTTGTTGTCATCTATCCTCTTACAAATGCTCGAGAATAAGACTGTTATCACCTACCATGTACTTGGAAAACACAGCAATTTGAACAGTGCTGCCACTGTGCTCTCTCTTACCACCAGCATTTAACTTAGGCCATACATATGGGCAAAGTCCATCCACCCAAACTTGCAGACTGCCCTTAAACAGAGTATCTTAACTCTCTGGGTTGGAATAGCTGCATTAGAATTTCCATTCATGCACAAAAAGTAGATTAAGCTGTGTTAAAACTCCTTCTAAGAAAAGTATCTGCAGTAATTATCGCTACACCCAACGGGTCTTGTTATGGTGTTTCCAAATGGTGTTTAACACGTATATTCTTAATACCGCCCACCGTACTTTGCCTCCACACAGGTCTATCTGCTTCATCAATTTCAAAAAATGTACTGTTAATCCTCACTTACATATGCTTCCTGTGGAACTCCAGGATTTTCCCTTGAAATTTTTCCTGGTTTGGCAAATACTGGTTTGTTTTAAGGTGTTCTCGATCCTCTGAGTCATCAAAATCCCCTATTTCAGCTGTTACAGAAAATAAGACATGGTTAGAATAAAAAGAAACAACAAAAAAGAGACAGGCTTTGAAGATATGGAATTATGGAAACCTCAAGAGCAAGACTGTAATTGCCTTTAAGCATTTTTAACTAAATAGAAATAAAATTGGAAGGCACTTATGTTAAAAATAAGCACTTTTTTTTTCCCCTCGTTGTACTTTTCTAGTACACTGGAAACAAGGCAAGCAAGGCCAGAGACATTGGTATTTCCTCAGCAGTGCCACACTGCCCTGCAACTCTTCCCCCAAAACGATGCTGGAAAATGATCAGCAATATTTTAATTGTGCAATTCACAGCACACACAAGACAGGTTGGCTCTTCCAGTAAGACGAGATAAATTTTGCACATCTGAAGAGGTATCAAGCAAGGAGGAGGCAGAAAGCCCTGTTTGTGTGGATCACATTACCAGTTTGTAACATGTCACTTGGCTTCCGCTCGAGAAGTCAGGCTAAGCTCAACTCATCTGACTCCTGATCCCATTCAGTCTTTCAAGACGCCCGACTAAAAATGAGGTTTTCAAGACTTCAGGTGCTTGCAGACTGAGAAAACAGAAACCTCGAGAGCTTGAACTCAGGTGTGAAATTGATGGCTTTTAATTCCCCTTTCCTAAACTCCATCTCATTCTCTCTATGTGTATCACTCTCTAGCCAAAAGAAAATTTAGAACTAAGAAAGCACTGAAGTAGACACCTACCAAGGAGACGACGGCTACTGACCTCGTCTACAGAGAGAGAGGAAAAAAAATGCAGGGATTTCTTCATTTTTTACAATCTTCAAGAAGCCCAAATTATCTCGTACATCAGCACCAGATGTTTCTCACACCGCTAGCTAGGCCTGATTAAAATCACAGTGTTCACAGCAAGGATTACTGCACGTACAGAGAGACAGACTGAAAGGTGGAAAACGTTTTCAGCTACCAAACCATAGGCCATAGCTCCTGTGTGCCCTCCAGTGCAACTCAGCGACACGAGCTGCGATACTAACACTGCAGAAGATGAGAGACGAGAAGCGCTGCCGTGTTGTCGCTGCAGGTCAGCCGCTCCTCCGCCAAGTCCCTCTTGATTTGCAATGCAAACAGATACCTAAGAAAGAGAGAGTTAAAATTAAGGCATCAACATGTGAAGGACTTGAGAGCAACTGCACAGTTCTCTTAGGCAGCAGCTCCTAATTTGCCCTCTCTGCACAAAGAGCACAGAAGTGTTACCAGCAAGGACAGTTAAGCAAAACTAAACCAGCAAGGACAGTCAAGTAAAACTAAGCAAGCCATGACTAATCCAGCTTCATGGTGCAATTTAACAGTGCAAACAGGCACAGGGGAATAGCAAGCTGAAGGAAAACTCACTCCCTGACAAGTTCGTCAGGTAAAATTGGTTTTAATTTTGAGCTACAAAGAAACTTAAGGAGCACCTCAAGGGATTTTATCTATAAAAATGGAGATGGGAGAATATTGGGCAAAATATGCATGTATATGTATTTCTGTTGGCACTGGTTAATTTACTTAGTAGTTATATTTTCTAGTACTATAATGTCAGTACTCTCTATTATATTGCCTTCTAACACTAAACTGACATAAATAAAATAGTTTCTAAATTTGTTTTTAAAGAGGATTTTGACAGTCTTATAATAGTAATAAGCTGCCTGCAAAATACACAAGCAAATAAAGAAAACCAGGCCAGTCTTGAAAGCTCCCTATTCAATAAGGACTGACTGTAGCCTAAGCCAATTTTAATGTCATTTTTATGAATGCAACATGGGCTACCATGAAAGTGTCATAAAGTGGGTTCCATTTTCTTCATATCTGTGATAATTTTTTTGGACACACTTACAATAAAATGTACATATATAGTTAAGAGCATTATGAAATACCTAAAGGTCCTAAGCACAGAGTAGAATTTCACAATGAGTACTACACAGGCAGCTAAAAATGTATAATGCCTGCTCCAAAATGCCTGCTCACATCCCTTACATAATTCCTAGAGGAGAAACCCATTAATAGAAAAAGAAATGAAGAGCAAAGACAAAACTGGGAGAAAAACTAAAGCAGCTCTTAAAATATTCAAAAGATGGAGTCACGTGTCTGGGACAAATTCACCTTGATTTTATTGCAACAGGTATTAGAAACCAAATTCTTCAAGAAATACCTTACCTGGTATATTCCTCTTGCAGCTGGCCAGGGTCTGGAGGGAAAAACTTGACAGCTAGACGAAGTGTTGTAGTCTTTGGTCCTAGAAAAATAATAAATAAATAAATACATAAATAAATAAATAAACAAATAGATAGATAGATAGATAGATAGATAGATAGATAGATAAATAAATAAATAAAGTAGGTGTTGTGGGGTATCTCCAGAGAAGGAGACTCCAGAGCCTCTCTGTGCAGCTTTAAGGCAGGTCAGCTCCAAGCTGCACTGGTGCTGGAGGTCCAATGTTCCCCAAAGGCAGACACACAGCACAAGCTGCCACCAACCACGGTGACATGAAGACTTATTTACACTAATCATTAAACCTAACCAGAAATTTAAATAACTGGAATCATCTCTCCAAGCTGCAACAGGTATTTTTTTATTCGGAAGCCGAAGCGCAACAAGCAGAACCCTGCACTGAAACGCTGAAGAGATGACGTGGAAGGAATCAGTAAGCCCAGAATTTTATGTGACCAAGTCAAAGAAAGCAGCTGGCGGTAAAGAGCATTTCATAATGCTCTACGCAGCATTTTAAAAAAGTATGAAATTCAATTAAATCAGCTTCAACTTCACCATTCGCCCTACCGAGCAGCAGAGCGTCTCACAGGCGCGCACGAGAATGTTGCTCAATATCATCATCTGGGTTTAGTCTTCATTTGGGGGAGAGCAGAAAAGGCTTAATATCTTCCAGCCAGCCAGAACACAAGGCGATCTTCATTTTAAAAGTGTGTTGTCAGTGTATGAATGAACTGGCTGCACTAACTCATGAGGAATTTCCCAAGATGTTATCATGGCAAACTACTCTGTTCTGACGCTGGGCTTCATTATCAGAGCTCCCGTTCCAGATATCAGCGCAGCCCGTTTGTCTTCTAAACCCAAATCAAGACCAAAAAACACATCACTCCAAGGTTATGGGGGAGAAGAGCAGCGCAACATCTCCGGCAATACAAAGACACTAAGTCTAGACCTCACATCTTGTTGTCCCCTCTTTGTTTTAAATAAATCCATCTTATACTGCCTGCACATTTTCAGTTAGTGCCAAGACCAGAAGGCGTCTTCCAATTCAGAGCATTTACAAGGACAGAAAACGGGGACGAACAGAGGCCTGTCCGGGACGTGTCCCTTCCCTCAGTAACCTGCAAGGACGTGAAGATGCTCAACCTGAACAAGCAGAGCCAGGAAAGCACAAGACGGAGCAGAAGGGCCGATGTCTTACGTCTAATCCCTCCTTTCACTCGCCTGCCTTCCCCCTGCATCGTTGACTCCTGGGTTTTATTCTACCTGTAATACTCGATTACAACATCCCTGCTTCAAGAGCAGCACGTTCCTTCATGCACTATCCTCTCACTATCCTGCTAACACAGGAACGACAGATTCTGCTCCCTGCCAAATAGCTGGGAGAACAAAGTTTAAGACTAACCCCAGCCGTCAAAAGAGTCCGATCGCAGAATTACCAGAGCTTTGGTGACTCATAACACTAAAACCCTAATCCTAAATGGAATGGGACATCTCCAAATGTAAGCAAGCTGGAAATAAAACCCTAGGTTACACAAAACAGCTCGCTCTTGGCATGGACTCACGCCAACCGCAAGCATCGATGCCTTGTGAGACACGTTACACCAGAAAAAGAGCATTCCTGGAGACCCAGATTAAAATATATGTATGTTCTAATTAGGAAAAGCCTTCAGTGTAAAGAAACACTGGACCCAGCCCTAGGCTGGATGCAGAATTTACTAGAAGAGGTCAAATCTGGGGAAGAAAAAAAAAAAAAAAAAAAAAAAAAAAACAACACACCAAAAAACCAGGACATTTTCACCTGCTCTGAACTGATGTTCAGCCATTTTGCACATTTATTTGTGAGGAGCCGTCTTGCCTGAAAGTCCATACAGAGCAAAGGAAGCTGCTGGCACCTTCCTTCCTTCTCATTGGGGAGGAATCCTGCTGCGTTCCCACAGCTTGGAATAAGCTTTTAACTCAAAGCAAGACATCTACACACCGGTTAGAGGTATCAGTCCAGCTCCTGAAGCCTTTTGGCTGCGTTATCACTGCCCTGAAATCACAAGTTTCGAGCTCCAGGTATTTGCTCAGACGAAAGATTCATTGTCTTTAAATAAAATACCTTAAAATCCCAAGACTTTCAGAACAAACTCCTTCAAGAGGGGATATTTAGGGGCAGTGGATGCAGGAAACCACCCGTGTGTGTATAAGCTGATGTCAAACACGCTTGTGAGCTGCATACCACATCCCTGCAAGCCCACATACAAAGTCATTCTTTTACTCTTGGCACGGATGTGTAAATTAAATCCTTGTTGCAACCAAATGCCAGAAGCATGAAATCCTTCCCTGTAAATTCTCCAGCTCAGCAGAAACGCGTGCACATAATGATTGCAACTTGGATCAAAACCTGGAAACGCTCTGCGAAGCTGAAGTGCTTCCTTGTCTTATCCAGGGGCAGCACACCAGACTTTTGGCTCTAATAAATATCATATAAAAACAGGGCCCATAGAGATTCTTCCGCAGTAAGTAAAACCATTTAAGCATGCATTTTACCCTCCTGCAAGAGCAGTAAAGTCCGTGTGCTGGAATAGGACTCACTGCATTCCTTATGAAGTTATCTGATACAAGATCCTCCTCAAACAAACCAACATATTTATACATCTCAAAAGAGGTCATTAGCTAAGACTGACCGGAATTTCATTTTAATGATCTCGACTTTATGATCACTATGCCAATAAGGAAAGCCAATGTCACCCCGGTCTTCAGAAAAGGCAAGAAGGAGGAGCCGGGCAACTACAGGCCGGTGAGCCTGACCTCTGTCCCTGGGAAGGTGATGGAGCAGGTCATCCTGGCTGCTGTCTCCAGGCACATGGAGGAGAAGAAGGTGCTCAGGAGTAGCCAGCATGGGTTCACCAAGGGGAGATCATGCTTGACTAACCTGATAGCCTTCTATGATGGGGTGACTAGATGGATAGATGAGGGCAGAGCGGTGGATGTCATCTATCTGGACTTCAGTAAGGCTTTTGACACCGTCCCTCACGGCATCCTCCTGGGCAAGCTCCAGAAGAGTGGGTTAGATGAGTGAACAGTGAGGTGGATTAGGAACTGGCTAAATGACAGGGCCCAGAGGGTGGTAATCAGTGGTGCCGAGTCCAGCTGGAGGCCTGTGGTTAGTGGTGTCCCCCAGGGGTCAGTCCTTGGTCCAGTCCTGTTCAATTTATTCATTAACAACCTGGATGAAGGGATGGAGTGCTCCCTCAGCAAGTTTGCTGATGATACTAAGCTGGGAGGAATAGCTGACAGCCCTCAGGGCTGTGCTGCCATCCAGAGGGCCCTGGACAGACTGGACAGCTGGGCGGTGAGTAACCTCATGAAGTTCAACAAGGGCAAGTGCAGGGTCCTGCACCTGGGGAGGAATAACCCTAGACATGCCTACAGGCTGGGGACCGACCTCCTGGAGAGCAGCCCCGCAGAGAGGGACCTGGACGTCATGGTGGACGACAGGTTGACCATGAGGCAGCAGTGTGCCCTCGTGGCCAAGAAGGCCAATGGGATCCTGGGGTGCATTAAGCAGAGCGTCTCCAGCAGGTCGAGGGAGGTGATTCTGACCCTCTCCTCAGCCCTGGTGAGGCCGCACCTCGAGTACTGTGTGCAGTTCTGGGCTCCCCAGTGCAGGAGGGATGTGGAGCTGCTAGAGAGAGTCCAGCGCAGGGCCACGAAGATGATCAGGGGTCTGGAACATCTGCCCCATGAGCAAAGGCTGAGAGAGCTGGGCCTCTTCAGCCTGGAGAAGACTGAGAGGGGAACTGATTAATGTATATAAATATCTCAAGACAGGGAGTGGGGAGGATGGGGCTGGCCTCTTCTCAGTGGTGGCCAGTGATAGAACTAGGGGAAATGGCCACAAATTGAGGCACCAAAAGTTCCACAGGAACTTGAGGAAGAATTTCTTACCAGTGAGGGTGACAGAGCCCTGGAACAGGCTGCCCAGAGAGGTGGTGGAGTCTCCTTCTCTGGAGATCTTCCAAACCCGCCTGGACACCACCCTGTGCCACATGCTCTAGGGGACCCTGTGTGTGCAGGGGGGTTGGACTGGATGACCTCTAGAGGTCCCTTCCAACCTTAAGCATTCTATTCTATGATTCTATGCCCAAGGCTCAGAACTTTGTGACAATCACACAGCAAGTGCCACCAGCTCGGTACATTTGTGTGTTTGCACCATATTAACCTAAAGCCCAAGAGGACAGCAAGCATCCCCCAACTTCTGTGTCCATCTTCTCTCCTTCATGCCCCCTGAACACCCTCAAAATCCTCAGCAAAACTCATCAGAGAGGTGCGTACAGGAAAGGACTTTTTACAGTTGCCCAGATAAAGCTTTTTTAAGCTTTATTTGAGAGGAAAAAAGCTCTGCTGGGAACAACTCCCACACATGACCCCTTTGCTGATCTCAGCTTGGGACAGGCTTAAGTGGAAGCCATGGGAGACGTGGCCGGGTTTACAGAACTCTATCTCCATCTGTAAAAAGCATCCGATTATTGCAGCTTTTTTAGTCTTTTACTTCTGAAATGCAGACACTACCAAGCAGTTAAATTAGATCTCTGCTTGAGGCTTGGTACCACCAGGATTTATCTCGTGGAGATGCTATGACATGATCGTACATCAGTTATTGGATTCAATTAAAACCCAGCTTAAACTGCTACTTAGGCAATTGGCAGGTTGCTCAGCACAGCGTAGGCATTTTCAAGGCCTTCTCCAGCCCTAACTCATCCCAATTTTCAGGCTTCCAGGAGGGGATTCCTTTAGCAGTCAAACAGTGCTCTCTCCCCAAGCTACCAAAACCTCCACAATATGAAAACCATTCCAGAACGTTTCATGTGTGAGGGACAACGGAGCCACGTCTCCTACGGCTTCAGAATATCCTTTAAGAATTAACTGAACATAGACAGCACTGTAATGTGGGGGAAAGACCACTGAACGCGGAGGCAGCCACACATTTCAGCATATCCTCGTGGGCTCAGGTGGCTTGAGGGTGATATATGTATCCTGCATGACACATGTGGCCACCAGCATGGGGTCTAAAATCAAGGTTCCTCAATATATACAGCATAAAACAGGATAAAGAGTAACCAAGCTGCATACAGATTCCCAGACCTCTCTGTGCTCCATCACGTCTCTTCTGTAGGAGGTATTTCCTTCTCAAAATTCAAAGCTGGCAAAGCAAGCAAACTAGCAAAAGACCCTGCACGGGCTCTATAAAAAGACGACACTCCAACACGACTCTTTTCCTTGAAATTCACCAAATGCCAACAATTTCTGAATTTTGCCCAGCAGGACGGAATGACGCAAAGATAACTTCAGCTAACAGAGTCTATCTGAAAGAGCCACCAGCTCCCAGACAGAGTCACGAGTGTGGGTGCTGCCTTCTCCCACCCAGTGGGTGCTCTAAACCAGCCTATGGCTTTGGCTTCCATCAAAGACGATTTGGGAAAGTTCACACCACAGACCTCACGCTTGGCTTTAACAGCCGCTGATCCAGCCTGGGTATTTATCACAGACAAGAGTCCTGTGTGCAGTAATCTCACATTCCACCCACTATATTCCGCATTTGAAAAACATCGAGTTGACAGGCCCCAACAGGAGCCACTCTCGCCCCCTACCAAGGGCAATTTTCAAGGAAGCAAAACCAGTAAACCAAGTAGCAATTATGAAAGCAACCCACATAAAGCAGATGCAAATGGAGGAAAACTTCCTTTTTTAAAAAACAAAATTACTTACTCCGCACTTGTTTAATAACAGGTTTCATAGGTTCCAGCCAAATCTGAAATTAAAGAAAAAAATATAAACTAATGAATTTGAATACAATATGAAAACATCAAAAGTAATTTCAATTAAAGCAGTTCTTTATGCCTATGTATTTCTTTCTCACTGTAGTAACATATGTTGTATCCAGAAGCCAGAGCACAGAATTGCACAAGGTCTGGAGGACACGACAAGGGCTATTTTTTTTTCCTTCCACCTCTCTCTTTCCTGCAGGAGCGCTATATAACAGGTTTTACTCTGTATTAATTTCCCATAAATTCATCATCTTCCCATTAGGAGACTTTCAAAGAGACTATTGTCCTTCTAAGTAAAAGGAAGATCCATAATGCTAACACGAAGTACTTCAGATGCTCAATTTTATTTATTTTTTTATTTATTTATGTTTGGTAACAAACTGATGCTTTCAACTCAATCCTTACTAGTTTCTTGCGTGTCTGAGAGACAGCTGGGGATTTTAGGAACCTCATTAGATCCAGACATGCTTTGGAAGCTTTGCGAAAGGAGCAGGAAGGGAACAAGTCTCCCTGCAGCTCCTCAGCTCAACGGCAGTCCGCATTAGCACTTGCTAGGCTCTGAGGCACTCAATACTTTCTGCATATGAGATCTAACGCCGGGGAAAGTAATTGAGAAAAGTAATTAAGGCTTTGAGGAGTATTTTAATTTGGAAGCAACGCTGTGCTCTTTGCAAGGTACAGGGTAAGAGACTGGGAGAACTACAAAGAGTTGCTGGAAAAAAGGATGTAGTTCCTTAGCACAGTATTTATTTGAGAGAGGCTCGTAAGGATTCTTTGGAGAAAATTAACTGAAGGCAGAAGTATTGACACATCTTTACTAGTTGCCATTGTTCTAAGGAGCAAAGCAGACTGACAATAATCAAACAGATAATCCCACAAGAGGCTCAAGTGGATTTAAAAGACTTCTGTCAATAGGGTAAGCGCATTCTCCCAAACCTCCGCATCATCAAGAACTCACGGGAAAGCTTCACCTACCCAGTATGACTGGATGTTCTGGAATTCAATTCCAAAATAGTCCGACTCCATCAAATTCAGGTGCTTGTAAACTTCTGCCAGTAATGCTTGCCCATAGCATTTTGACTAAGAAAGTAAAAACAAGTAAGAGTGAGATGAATAATGAGAATTTATGGCAAAAGAGCAGTAAGGTATGGCACAGTTTTTCACGTTATTATTGACCACTTCTCATACTGTAACAAATAAACAGTCAGTGCTTGGACGTGGCTGTAACCAAACAGGTTGCACAGGCTCCCAGGGTAATTCAGGTCACAAGGGGCCTCTGGAGGTCGTCTAAGCCCAACCTCCTGCTCAAAGCAAGGTCAGCTGTGAGATCAGACAGGATCAGTGACAAAATGTTTGTCCTTTTTTTTTTTTTCCACCAGGAAACTGCACGTCCAGATGTAGTTTCAAATGTAGATACCCTGCCCCTCTATGCTGCAACAGAAACACTTCTCAACCCCTGGTAAAAAGAAAGCTGCAGGGCTAACATAGCAGCTCGTTTGAGCCTTTGGCCTTTCCTGCAGCCTGGAAAGAGTTATAAACGTCTACAGATGCTCCAAGTTAGTTAAAGGGGACCTAGGCAGCTAGTTCTTGATGCTGGCTGAGATCGTGATGCTCAGTTAGGATCCACCCCTGAACTAGGAGCCCTCAACCAGCACCTGGGCAAGGAGGAGGCCTTTGGAAACAGGACTTC
Source organism: Eudromia elegans (assembly GCA_003342815.1). Lineage (NCBI taxonomy): Eukaryota > Metazoa > Chordata > Aves > Tinamiformes > Tinamidae > Eudromia > Eudromia elegans. The sequence continues at coordinate 138,217 of PTEX01000212.1, forward strand.
GCAGAGGCCACCTTAACAGCTGGGGCAGCCCTTGTCAATACAGCCAGAATCTGCATTTTAGGGAGGGAGTCTTTGAAACCTGAGACTCTCCAAACTTTTATCTTGCAACAATGCTCAGTGAAAAACAGGGCAAATAATAGATTCTTTTGCTGTTGATTGAGGACACACAAGAGGGCTCAAGTTCTCTGCCACAGAAACCAGTGAGAAGCTCAATATCCCTCTTTCACGCCATACTTTCCATATAAACATCATTTGCAACGCACCCCACAAAATCTCTGCGCAATCTTTAGTCAAGTCGGGTGCAAAGCCACGAGACACCCATCCCCAGAAAGCAGCTGTGCTAACACAGGCCAAACCTAGAAGCTTTCCCAACACACCGAAATGCCACCACTTCGGGCTGCGTATTCAAGCACATCAGTTCGCCCTCAGCATCCATCACAGCCCAATGGTAGCAGCTGCCACAAGAAAAAACGTCATTTACGAGCTCAGACGGCCACACAGCAGGAGGCTCAAGGGGTTTCTGCAACCCTTGGTACCTGTTTCAGCAACACGCAAGAGCTGCAGGGAAGGCTCCGGCTGCGGAAGGTGCCCACTGAAGGAAGCCCCTCGCTGCACGCAGCGGCCCAAAGCAGCCTCTGAGCCCGGCGCGAGGCAAACGCAGCAGGAACTGACCTAACACACGTCGCCGCCAAGACTCAGCGGTTCCCTTCGCTCCCGACGCGAGGGCAGCGCCTCGGAGGGCTCCCTGTTCCCTTCTCGGCAGCACAGCCGCTTCCCGGGCGCTTCCTCCGCAAGCGGCAGCTGGAAACGCGCTGCCCCGGCGCCGGCTGGCCCAAGCAGCTCCCGTTGCCCTTCCTCCCGCTCCTCTTCTTTCCTACCTCTATTCAAAACACCACCGCAGCAGGCAGACTTCCATGGGCACTTTAGGAAGCGATTCTGGAACGAGGAGGACACTGGAATGACAGTGGCAGCGCCCAGTGCAACTTTGGTTGGCCAGGTTTTCCAGCAACACATTCGTGCCCCTGAGGGGGTCCGGTTTATCTGGAAAAGTCTCAGCTTTGCCCATTAAAACAGACAGCACGGGCAGTTTGGCTGCCAGTTTTTAAAAGCTATACTCTCGGGGGCTTGAAAAGCATGAAGGGGCTGTAAATAAGTCTTAGCAGAAGAAACCAAATATCTTTAAATCTGCCAGGACTTAGAAAATGAAATGTAGACACATATACATTTATTTTGTTGTATATTTACCACTCACAAGCACCATGCCTTTGAGGAGGAATCTTTCACAGCCAGCAACTTCTGCTGGGGATGCAGTAGAACCACAACCAGCCTCATATTTCCATTCACGAAGACGGGCCAGGTCACGATGACTTTTGCAGATAGATTTATTAATCTTTAGGTCTCAGGGGCCCAGAAAGTGTCCTGAAACACCAGGTTGTTGATATCACTTGTGAAACGAGTTGCGCAGCTTTCAGAAGGGAGACCTAACTGCCTACTACTATGCATAGTTATGAGGATGACTGAGCCAAACTCCTCTTGGAAGAGGCAAATGATAAGGCAAGGGGCAACAGCCACAACGTGCTGCTTGGAACCTCACGCCCAATGCCAGGAAACATCCCTTTCCCAAAAGGGCAGTGCAGGATCCTCCAGGAGGCCCCAGGATCTTTCTCCCCCTGACCCAGTGGAGACCTCAGTCCAGCTTCAAGAGGGGGAGAGGACATCTCTAGAGATCCCCACCAACCATTTGTCTGATGCCGTTTGGGAAAGTAACTGAGTTAAATAAGAGTTAAGTTTTGCAGCGGGGGGCTTCATGTCAATGCTCAATCTGCCTAAAATCAGCACAAAACAAAATCTTTCAAGTCTTTTCCTCTGCTGCGGCTGTTATTCGGATGACGGGCAAGAAACCGATCCATTCATGCAGGGAAGAAAGGTCCCATTTTCAATAGAAATTCATAACATGGCAAACGTCCCGCCATGAATCCTCAGTTATTCCTTATGTGCTGCCAAGACTACTACTGATGTTACTGAACTCATGCTGAAGTATTCCACAAAAATCTGTGCGAAGGATTAAGCAAAAAGGCAGTGAAGAAAACTGCCTAGCAGCTCAGCCCCAAGTGCAACCAGAGACTAGTTTAAATCAAAATTATTAATTTCTGCCTAAGGAACATACCGTCTTTCTTGCAAAAATTGAGATATTTAGAAGGCCAGCCGTCCGTAAGAAAATAAATAAATAAACAATAACTTTTATGTAAAATCACTTCAGGTTCAGAAATGAAAATGAGCAATCAGAAATCAGTCGGTTTTGATCCGAAATGCAATAAAATCAAGTGCTTCAAGTCCAACCTCATACATCAGCTTCCTCAGTCACAACACTGAACCAGGTGCCGGGCTCTGCTTGACAAATGCAACTTCCAGATTCTCAGGAAATGTATTTTATATACATATGTGTACATATATTCACACGTATATTTATAAATATATATATATAAATGTATTTACTCAGAGTAAACATATCCAACGTTAGCAATTTTGAAGGACAAGAGCAGTAAAATATAAATAAGATCAAAGTTGGAAGCACTGTATTTATGTTTTAAATACACTGTTTGACTGCTATTTACCATTTCCTTACCGGCACTTATTCCTGCTTACACAGCAGGCCCTCCCTTCGCTGAACTGTTTTAGCCCAGCAAGACAGGAAAACAACAACCTGGGAGCACACACTATGTGATTTTCAGTAGGCCTTGACTTAGCACCACCAAAACCCTCAGCAACCACTAAACACATCTCCCAGGCCACCCTCTCTTTCCATGTCTGTGTATTTTAACTCAAAAAAAAAAAGTTTCCTTTCATAATGAGCATTCTCTTTCTCATCCAAAACAGAGCAGCTGCCCTTGTGCAAGCTTTCCAAAAACTAAACTCACTTTTGGCAGCAGCTAGGCAGGGGAAAAATCATACATATGTGTGTGTGTATATATATATAATATATATATACATATTATATATTATACATATTATACATATTATACATATTATATATTATATATATTATATACATATTATACAATATGTATATGTATATTATACAATATGTATATTATACATATACATACATACATTATACATATTGTATTGTATATTATACATATTGTATATTATTATATACATATTATATTATATTATAATATATTATATATATTATTATATACATACATACATATTATATATAATATATAATATATACATATTATATAATATATACATATTGTATATTATGTACATATTATACAATTATATACATATTATACAATATATACATATTATATATTTTATATATATGTAATTACATATAATTATTATATAATTATATTATATATTTTATATACATATAATATATATTATATATTATAATAGTATATATTATAATAATATATATTATATATTATCATATTATATATTATTATATTATTATATATAATATATTATATATTATATTTTTATATTATATATAATTATTATATAATTATATTAAATATATAATACATTATATATATATATAATTTTTATATATATATAAATATAAATATATATATATAAATATAAAAATTTATCAGTCCAAAAGGCAAGAGTTTGGAAAACCTAAGAGTTATAAAGCAGAGGTAATGGTCTGGAAACTCTTACACAGCCAGACCTGTGAAATCGACGGCTCCCCAAATTCAGCAGCCACCAGCCGAGCTGGGATTCTGCCTTACAGCAACCAAAGCCTGTTTGGAGAGCAAACCACCCGGTCGGCCGGCAGCGTGGGCAGGGAGGGCAGAGGCTCGTGCGGACGCTGCAGCTGGCCTGTCCTAGCAGCAGGAGAGACCCTCGGGCAAGAGAAACAGCCTGGACTGACTTAAGAAAAACCTCACCGTTTAAATGCTTTTCTCTCTTTTTTTTTTCCCCCTCTCCTTTTTGGTGCCCTTTAGCAGTCTTCCTAAGGAAAAAGCGATTCCTCATTTTTGGCAAATTAAAAAGACTAAATATAGTAGTTACAGTGAAGCTATTTCCTTTCTTAACCAGAACCATGCAACCATTACGGTGATCTTACAGATCTGTTTATCTACACCCCTTTCAAAATCGGACAGATCTCTATCCAAACACCATTTGATAAGACTTTTAAAACTCCCTATTAATAACTATCCCTAATGCCACGTATAAACAAGACCGTGTTTGTGAACGCGCAGTGGACATTTCAGCTGCAACTGCTGCAACGAAAGGAAGTAACGCAAAATCACAGGAATGCCGTCCACTTGTGACCAGATTTTCACAGATAAGACTGTATTGCTCTGCTAAGGGCAGATGGTCCCCCCAAAGTTGGGGTTTTAGCCCCTTTTTTTGTTTTGTTGCTGGTAAAAGCAGACCTACCCTTTCACAAGGCCTAGTTTTACGTGCTCTGTCGGTCAGTCCCTTAGGTCTCCTGTTTAAACCTTCACAAAGCAAACACTGCCTAAGCACTGTTTTAATCACCTGAACATTTAATAACTTTCAGCTTCCACAGGAGGTTATTTCAATTTTCACTTCTAATGCTTTGCAGAGAAAGTTGTATTTTAAATAGGTCTGCCTGCTTTTTCACCTGTACATAACAACAGGTCCTAACTATAGGTTATTTTATTGAGGTAACAGCGAGAAAAGGAATACGGCATTGACAGAATGTTAGACATACAGAATAAATCCATGGATTTGCTGCCTTGGGCAGGAATACCACTATGGCAGGCTTAAATTAGCATGCCTTACATGGAGAATAAATTATATGCATGTGAAAGCCGGCCACAATCACAGCGGCCTCCGAGGACACTCCCTTAGTCCCATGGGATCAACAGGGAGGGTGGATGCCCTGCCTTTGAGTTTTCCCGTTTTCGGGACCAAGCTTCCATTCGACTCAGGCAGGAAGCATCTCCTCAGGCCTCAGCACTGAAAACTTGCTTGTTCACATGTGTGAACAGCACGGACAAAGAAAAACTTGCCATTAATTTATGCATTTTAAAATACGCAGCATATTAGGAATAACTTAGTTAAAAATTGATTTTTAAGATTTTCCTTCTTCTTTTTTTCCTCCCAGAATATACAGCCCGACAAGTTATTCTAGAAGCACAAGCTTCGGGCTCCTTTAATTAGGGCTAGCTTTAAAACTTGTGATCATTTAAACGTTCAGAGAGCCCCGCGCTGCCAAGCGAAGCTGCTCTACCAACCCGACACGCTTTTCCAGAGCGGCAAGACTTGCCAGATGCCTCCAAGAAGGAAAACAGCCATTTGTTGACATGGGCCAAGAGCCCCAGCAGGGAGGGAGCTATGTGTAAGAGACTGGGAAACGTTTATAACGGAGCTTGCAGAGGTCCTGATCAAAACAGTCCAGACAGGAGCACCTCGAGTAGAATCTCTACCAAAAATAAATTATAAATAAAAAAACAGAGTTTAAATCCCCAGAGAGAGCAATCTGCAACTGTAATACAGGACGAGATGATAAAAAGCTGCCAAAGGCCAGAGCAACGCTGTCCTGAGAGGCTGCTGGGACATAAACGGCGCGCGTTAAGGACTCGGTCTCGTCAAAGCCGTCACGGTAAACACAAGCACTAACAGCACAAGACCTAAACACACCATCCCCACGGTTTGCCCTGCGTGTTAATAAGGAGGGATTATGAGGCTCCAGATTCTACTTCGCAGCTGGGGTGCCGTAGCCTAAAGCCAGAATATCCACGGGTGTGACACACTCAAATATTGGTCACTGAGTTTTAGGTTTGACCATGTTAGTACACACAGGCCTCAGGAGGCAGAGACAGAATAAGCAGAGACAGAATAACCAGAGACAGGAGGAACTTTTAAATAAACACTGCAATATTTGATAGTAATAGAAATATCCTGCAGAATTCCTTTTCTCCGCAAGCTCCTTCTGCAGACAACCAAAGCGGGGCTCCCTGGCCTAGCGTGCACTTTGAGCAGCACTCGGCCACCACGGCGACGAGTTAATAAATACCTCCGGAGCAGATTAGATAAGACGGAAGCTCTGCTAACTTTCCCATTCGGAGCAGGAGGTTCCGGCACCTCTGCCTTTGCACTGGCTGCCCCCAGTGTGCCAGGCAAGGAGGCTACGCAGGACCGTGACCTTAATCCTTGGGGATTCCGGCTAAGCCACGTGTCAGACGGCTGCAACGCGTCGAGGTGCCACAGGGGTCTGATGCAGCAGCCCGAGTCTCAGGGGCGGGAAAGGGCATGTGAAAAACAAGGCTCTCCCCAGGCACCAGGTCCCTTTACGAAGCATTTGGGGCTCACTCGGCTTGCTTGAGCGGGTGGGAGGCGAGGCCATGCTCAAAACGCTTCCTCTCACATTATAAATGTACAGATTTTACACCGAGGATCACCACAGCACTTTTGTTTGTGTGTTTGTTTTTAATAGTCTTATTATCCCCTTTCTAGGCAGACAGGCAACACGTCCCTTGCCAAAAGTGTTGTAAAACAGCCAACTTTTGCCATTTTTCATCATTAGCTTACGAAAAACAAAACACCTTCAACCTGTAGGAGATGGGACCAAAAACCACCATCACCTCGCTGCTTTATTACTGCGTATGCTGCCTTACTGGAGTTGGTAAAGAAGCAACAGGTTTTTTCTTTACAGATTTTTCCATTTTAAAATAAACACACTGAACTCCTTGTAGGTAACGGCTCCAGAGCGGAGGCTCGCGCCGTGAGACCCTTCGGAGAGGAGCTAGATCGGCAGCCGGAGGCCGCGTAGCGAAGTGCCCGCACCTGAGCAGGGCCAGCGAGGCACCCACAGCCCCGGGGCAGTGCGGGCGCGGAGAGGAGGAGCCCGCGGGGCGAGGCGGCCCGAGGGGCCCGGCACCTACAAGAGCCGCCCCCGGGAAGCGTGAGCGACCAGGAGCGCGGTGACCAGAGCGGGTGGCCAGAGCGTGGCGCAGCACTGCGAGCTCCCCGGTGCTGCTCCCGGAGACGGGCACCCAGAGTGAAGCACGGAGCCGGCCGGGTCTCCGGCTGCGGGGAGTGCCACAGCCTGGCACAAGCCGGGGGAGAGTGGCTGCATGAGGAGCGAGCAGCTGGGTGACCTGCTCAGCATGGCAGCTAAAGGAGGAGGCTGAAAGGCTGAGGAGTCTGTGTAAGGCAGAGAGGGCAGAGCGAGGGCAGGCAATGGGGAGCGCCCGGCAACGCATTAATACTGATTCCATCCCCCGGGCAGCACAAGGGGAAGAATCCAGCACAATAACGGATGGATAAGAGTACACAGCAGCCTAACTCCAGAGCCTGTGGAGGGACGCCCCAGGCCTGAAGAGGCTAAATGGCAAAACAGGGTGACCTCTAGTCAAGCTGCAGCTCGCCCAGCTAGAATGAGAGGCAGTTTGGGAGTCCAACTCAAATGCCTCTAGGTAAACACAGGTAGTATGGGGAATAAACAACGGGAAGTGGAGATGTGTGCAATTGCAGGGCTATGATCTCGTTGCGATTACTGAGACGTGGTGGGACAGCTCTCATGACTAGGATGTGGCCATGGAGGGCTTTAGGCTCTTCAGGAGGGACAGGCCAGGAAGGCGAGGCGGCGGAGTCGCTCTTCATGTGAGAGAGCAGCTGGAGTGTATGGAACTCGGTATAGGGCAGACGGAGCACGAGTCGAGAGCTTCTGGGTGAGGATCAAAGGCAGGACAACAGGGGTGACACGGTCATGGGCGTTTACTACAGGCCTCCCGACCAGGATGAGGAGGTGGACGAGGCTTCCACAGGCAGCTGCAAGAAGCCTCACGATCGCAGGCCCTGGTCCTTGTGGGGGACTTCAACCACCCTGATGTCTGCTGGGCCGATCACACAGCCGGGAGCAGACAGTCCAGGAGGTTCCTGCAGAGCGTTGCGGATAACTTCCTGATGCAGGTGGTTGAAGAGCCGACAAGGGCGGGCGCGCTGCTAGACCTGATCCTAACCAACAGAGATGGTCTAGTGGGAAAYGKGAGGGTCGGGGGCAGTCTGGGCTGCAGTGACCACGAGATGTTGGAATTCACGATCCTGCATGAAGAGCTGGCTAATAGCCAAGCAGCAGTTTCTCCAAGCCCAGGATCGGTGCATTGCTACTGGAAGGAAGTCGAGCAAGAGGGGCAGGAGACATGAGGGGATGGACAAAGAGCTGCTCGGCAAACTTAATGAGAAGAAGAGAACATATGTAAGGTGGAAAAAGGGCCAGGTCACATGGGAACAATATAGGAACACTGTCAGGGAACGCAGGAATGTGATGAGGAAGGCCAAGATTCGTTTGGAATTAGAATCAGTGAGAGATGTCAGGGATAAGTGGAAGGGCTTCTACAAATACATCAGCAGCAAGAGGAAGCCTAGGGAAAACGTTAGTCCAATGCTGAATGGGGAGGGTGCCTTGGTGACGGGGGATGTGGAGAAGGCAGTTACTAAATGCCTTCTGTGCCTCAGTCTTCACTGCTAAGGCTAGGCCCCATGACCTACAGAGCCCAGATACAAGGGAGACAACTGAGAGACAAGGACTTTCGCTTGTCAAGGAGGACTGGGTTAGGGATTATTTAGGCAAACTGGATGCCCATGAATCTGTGGGTGCGGATGGGATGCACCCAAGAGGGCTGAGGGAACTGGCAGGGGTTATTGCTGAGCCACTCTCCATCTTTGAGAGGTCGCGGAGAGTGGGAGAGGTACCAGAGGACTGGAAGAGAGCCAACATCACCGCAGTCTTCAAAAAGCACAAGAGAGAGGAGTCAGGAAACGACAGGCCCACCAGCCTCACCTCCATCCCTGCAAAGATGATGGAGCAGCTCGTCCTAGAGACCCTCTCTAGGCATATCAGGGAGAAGAAGGTGATCAGGAGTAGACAGCATGGATTCACCAGGGGGAAGTCATGTTTGATGAGCCTAATAGCCTACTATGATGGAGTGACTGCATGGATGGATGATGGGAGAGCTGTGGATATTGTCTACCTTGACTTCAGCAAGGCTTTCCACACAGTCTCCCATAACATCCTTATAGGAAAGCTCCAGAAGTGTGGATTGGACGTGAGGACAGTGAGGTGGATCGAGGACTGGCTGGACGGCAGAGCCCAGTGTTGTGATAACAGGACCGAGTCTAGTTGGAGGCCTGTGGACAGCGGTGTCCCCCCAGGGGTCAGTGCTGGTCCCAGGGCTGTTCAACTTGTTCATCAACGACTTGGACGAGGGCACCCTGAGCAAGTTTGCTGATGACACCAAACTGGGTGGAGTGGTCAACACTCCAGAGGGCTGCGCTGCCATCCAGAGGGACCTGGATGGGATTGAGAGCTGGGCATAGAAGAACCTCATGAGGTTCAGCAAGGACAAGTGCAGGGTCCTGCACTTGGGCACAAACAACCCCAGGCACCAGTACAGGTTAGGTGCAGACCTGCTGGAAAGCAGCTCCACAAAGAGGGATTTGGAGTCCTGGTTGACAACGAGTTAACCATGAGTCAGCAATGTGTCCCCATGGCCAAGAAGGCCAATGGGATCCTGGCCTGCATTCGGAGGAGTGTCGCCAGCAGGTTGAGGGAGGGGATCCTGCCCCTCTACTCAGCCCTGGTGAGGCTGCACCTGGAGACTGTGTGCAGTTCTGGGCTGCCCAGTACAGGAGGGACGTGGAGCTCCTAGAGAGAGTTCAGAGATGAGCGACAAAAGATGGTCAAGGGACTAGAGTACCTACCATATGGAAAGAGGTTAAACGATCTGGGCCTGTTTAGATTAGAGAAGGATGAGAGGGGAATCTAATCAACACGTATAAATACCTGAGGCATGACTGTAGGGAGGAGGGAGCCAAACTCTTCTCAGTAGTGGCCAGGGATAGGACAAGGTGCAATGGGTACAAATTGAAACACAGCAAGTTCCATGTCCATGTGAGGAAGAACTTCTTTCCTGTGAGGGTGACAGAGCCCTGGAACAGGCTGCCCAGAGAGGCTGTGGAGTCTCCTTCTCTGGAGATCTTCCAAACCCACCTGGATGCCACCCTGTGCCACGTGCTCTGGGTGTCCCTGCTGGAGCAGGGGGGTTGGACTAGATGATCTCTAGAAGTCCCTTCCAACCTCAACCATTCTGTGATTCTGTGAATTAGTGTATTAGGAAGAAACCTGAAAGGGATTAAGTGTGAAGAGTTTTATTTTACTTTACTAAATGGTTTCTGTGTTTTATATTGTGTACATACAAAATTTTAATAGACTTTTCTTACAGGAACATTCAGACCTTGATTTCTGTCCTCCTTTGGTTTATAACTCAATTTTCTTCCTATCTAACAGGACAATTAGTGCCTGCAGAAGTATACAGCCATGCATTACTTTTTATATTGCTAATTAAGCTCACATATTCCTTTAAAAGCCCCAAAGTCTCTCAATAAAATGGCTGTGGGTTCACCTTTCCCCACCCAACACCGCATTCCCGCATAGCATCAAAAATCTCAAGCCTCCAAAGCCAAAATAACAGGCTTTAGGGAGAAATATATAGCAGGAGGAAACTGCAGGCAAACTGCAAAGCTCCAATTGCTTTCTTGCTGCATCCTGTAATAAAACTTTGCATTTCCAATGGCGAATTACTAACTTTGGCTTCTGAGGTCAGGCAAAAATAAGCTCCAAAGCAGCTTATTTGCCATATTTAGGAGAGTCCACACGGAACATTGGCAAACATCTGGCTGCGATTCCTGCTGGAATTTTGACTATTTCTTCCTGGGCAGAGAAGGAAAAACATGGCACTTTACTAAGGCAGCATTTAGATTCACTTAGCACAGAGCTAATAGGATTCAGCAGCAGCCTGGCCTCCCACTGCACACATATTTAAGCTGTTAATGCTTCTCCAGCACCAGGAGGGGGGGAAAAAAAAAGTCTTTATGAAATGAGAGTGTGAATGTGGGAGCAGAGAGCAACAAGGGAGGGCACCGAAGCAGCTTTGTGTAGGAGCATCAACTCCCCGAGCGCTGGGAGAAGCCCAAACGCTGAGGATGGGCTCAAAAATCACTGCAGGCTGCGCACTCCATGTACGGCGAGGCTGCAAACCTCCTTTTCCAACCACAGGAAGTCCCAGGGTGCGTTCCAGCGCTCCGATTGCTTCCTCCACGGCTCCATAAAAACAGCTGACGGCCTAATGCACTTCCCGGTTTTCAGAGCTCGGAGCACAATGAGTCACAGGCAGCAGCCCCAAACAATAAACGTTGGAAAAGCGGAGATTTTGAGGACCTCTTTCGAATTAAGGGCAAAAAAGAACTGCAAATAACACTATCACTAAATGCGGCCTCCAGAGGGAGAGGAAAAAAAAAAAAAAGGAATTTTGCATTTTTAATAACACAATTTATATGTTTAAGTAAACCAGGAAAGCATCACATGGGTGACTAGCAAAAGCAGTTCAAAATGCTGGGCAGAATAAACTTCAAGTAAGTGTTTTCAACTCGATATAGAACAAGGTGCTTTCATTTTACACTAATACAATAACAAGAGCCACACTTTAAGGCACGTGGGTCAACTCAGAAATAGTCGTGAGCAGTGAGTGAGTGGCCAACAGCTAATACGAAAATGCAGGGATAAAAGTGAAATCTTAGGGCCCAATGCTGTTCTCAGACTGCAGTAAAGAGCAGCATTTCCCAGTACTGGGTATGGAAACAGCAGACACAGCAAAGAGAGAAGAAACAGAAGAAAATAAATTTCCTAAGGTAAAGCTTTGTGATTTTCAGCACAAAAACACCTGCCTGACCCCCAAGCCGTACACAATATTTAACTTCAGAGCACTGCATGCCTACAGGACAAAACTGAAATTCCATTCCAGGGAACACAAGCCGGTAGAAGTCTAAGGCAAACGGAAACTAAAATAAAGCTAAGAGCAAACTGACACATGTCCAACACTAACAAATACTCACACTTTGCTGAGAAGCAAATTATTTTGGTATATTGAAAACAAACAAACGAAAAACACTAATCGAACACGCCAAAACAAATGATTCGCTCAAAACATCGTGACAGAATAAAATAGAGGAAGAATTCTAGCTTAATTCTTCTCCTTGAAGAGATGAGGCTGACCCAGTTGCCTCTGGTGAACGTTAAGGATCATGCTACTATTTGATCACAGCTGTTAAGAGTTCTATAGAAACACACACATTTCCTATATACGGAACGACCTACAGACTAAAGATTAAATATCATGGTAAGGCTTCAGTTCTGTTCAATACTTTATGAAAGGTGAGCAGTAAAATACTCACAATAAATTGAATATATTAGAGGAAACACCTGGAGGATGTGACAAGTGAATATATATATAAAGTGTGTGTGTGTGTTTATATACTATATATATGTGTGTGTCTTTCTCCAACTAAAGCTATGGACCTACTATTTCTCTAACTGTATTTTATCAGTCTCATCTACTCTCTGTACCATTCTTTTTCCAGCTACACCATATAAAAAAACAGTTGTTTCCACTAACACAGACGTACCTGCCACATTCTATACCTCTGACAGCCCATATATCCATCACCATAACACACTCCACTTGTATCTCTCCGATAAATCAACGCAAAGGTTTTCAGCAAGTATAAAACTTTCCATATCCTAAATTCCCCTTTGAAGCGAGAGATTTTACTGTCTTTCACAGTCTGCCCCAGACTGCTGTGATATTTCTGGGTAAAATTAAAATGGACATTTTGGCAAGCCTAGACACTTCTGCTTAAATCTGCCATATTCTTAGGCTGACCAGAAGCCTCCAAATTCAATCTCCTAAAAGAACTGAGAATGCAGATAGAACTTCTAGTATAGAAGCATCTTTTTGACATGTGCCCAAGTCCGAATTAACTTAAAATTTAAACCCCACCTCTCTCAGGAGGCTTATCTTGGAAAGAAGAGGATAGATACCCCTTGATACGATACACTCAAGATTTAAGCTAACTAAATAAGCTAGGAAAAGAAAGTCTCATTAAAAGAACCACTGTCTAATTCAGTTCTGGATGCCTGTGTTTCATTTGCTTTCCATTCGGAGACGAAAAGAAGAAAGCACAAACATTCAATTTTCAGTTTTTCTACCCTAGAATACACTCAAGAATATCTCCTCTTAAAATTCAAATGATTCCCTCACTTGCAGCCTCAGCATACTTTAAAGAGTGGTTCCTTCCGATAAAGAAATTCATAATTTTAAAGAAAACCTTTTACAGTAAAGATTGCTGGTGTCAGCACAGCAGCAAGCAGACAAAAACCAGTGAAGTTTAACTATATTGAATAGCTTATCCCATAGGGTCGAAATCACCAAGGCTTTTGCTAGGTTTTGCTATCACCTACTACATTATTTAGACAAAAACGATGCAGATAAAGGACTCTTCAATGTTACAGTTGATGATTAGGGATCTTTTTGTGTTAAATACTCAACAGATAACAGATTGTCAATTCTTATTCTTTATAACATACGGACAAAAGACTAAGAAAGATGAAAAATCTAAAGAACAGCAGAACAACCACGGTCTCATCACACTAGTTGTGCAAACCGAGATGTTTTTGTGAACATCATAACCAGAGAGATCTTTCTTTTCTTTGGAGAAATCCAAGAGCTTTTAAATAGCAGAAACATCTTGCAGTCACAGCAAAGGCAAGCAAACAACAGCAAAAGACAGACAGGTACAGCACTGCAGCCCAACTAGGAGACAGCACCAAATATCTGCTCACAAGAAACCCGGTTACAAACCACTACAACCACTGATGATGATGATGATGATATTAAAGTTTAAAGTCCTTTTTTCCCAAGCCCAAAGAGCTGCACGTGGCTCAGGGAGCAAGAACAGTTTGAAGATACCCAGTACAGTGCAACACAACCAACAGGTAAAAACTGATACTGTGTGAGCCTGTATTCAAACAAACACCTTTACAAAAACACAACCATCTGTTGCTTATAAAAGATATTTTAAAAACACAAGCAGAGCTGCTCATTTACCTACTCATAAGTAGGTCAGATTCCTACAAGGGCTTTCCTTTTTTTTTTTCAGATATTGCCTCAATATTTCCCAGCTGTGTATGGCAGCACATTCTGCAAGCTTCACATCACCTCAAGCTAAGCGCACTTGAAGCTTAAAGCTCTCTTACCTCAATGTCAAACACTTCCACCGTGTTGTCCAACATCTTTATTTTGATCTGCAGATCCCTCTCGTGCGTTTTGGACGGTGACGATGCCATGACAGTGGAGAGGTTTTGCCCTGGCTCCAGGGTACTCACTCCAGTGTTTTTCTGGACACCCAAACGGGAGCCAGGAGTCTGCAGCACCCGGTACGTTCCTTCTATCTCGCCCATTTTTCAGCGGTGAATAAAGCTGAAATCAAACCTAGAAGAAAACAGAGAATTACAGTCTGAAAGAGAGTTTTCCTACCAGCAGCCAATAAAAAAACTCTATGCCAAGAAGCGTAATTACACATTAAGTCCTTTCATGCTCTTCATCTCACTGTCAAAGTCAGTAAAATCTGATCAAACCTAGGAAAACACAGGTGAATACTGTGAAGAAAAATAAGTGGCAAACGGGAAAAATAATGACTCCAAAACATAGTTGGGAAACAGGATACTCAAAGATGATACTTCACCGTTCTGCCACTCTGCCACAGAGGCAGAACACTCCCCGAGATGAGACAGGAGCCACTTTCTCCATCCCTCAGGACGATGACTCACGCAAAGCTGTAACTTTTCCAGCCCAGGCTGGCAGGTCGGAGCCCTTGCAGTGGAGATTTCTGGAGCCGATAGCAGCCAACCTGAACGGTACCTGGATTAAGTCACTCTGCAAGAATCCCGACGGCAGAAAAGCGCTGCAGATCAACGCCCCGCGCAGTGCTCCCGCTCCCCTGGGCTGGCGGGGGTTGTTGCAAGTCAAGCAAATGTTTAATTTGACACAGGAGCCGGGGGGGATCAAAGTCGCCGTTTGTGCTCCAGCACAGCTCAAGCGTTTGAGGACACAGGAGGAAATGGCCAGAGAGAGGGGGAACAAGCCCCCTGGCACTTCCCTGGCCTGGGGCTCTCCCTCGGGATACCACCCCACCTCTCACCTGCTCAAACAGCAGCTTCGGAGCGTGCCTTTAGCAATTAGGGCCTCTCTCCGCGAGCCAACACTGCAGCTTTCCACAGCCACTCCTGCTGTACCAGATACCACAACAGTTGGGTGCACCGAGCGAACGCCCGCCGCAGAGCCGGGGGGACCAAATGACATCTCGCAAAACACGAAATTGCTCCGAAAGCCCCATTTTGCACCGAAACCAAGACGTTCCCCCGCACTCCGGTGCTGTTTCCCAAATTCCAGGCCATGTCCAAACAACCCAAGGTATGTGGAAACTCAGCCTTGGAGAAGTGAATGCAACAGCCACGTTACAAATAAAGAAATAAATAAACAACGCACAGTTAGAGGTTTGCTTTGCAGTAAATCAAGGGCTTTGTCTAAGAAAGCGCTCTCTTTATAAGAGAGAGGCAAATCAGAAAAACATTCCTTTCTCCTTTACTAGTGAGGATGTAGGAAGAGTGTTGCACTGAATTAAACAGAGCTAACCTGACGTGTCACTTAAAGCCAGGATCTTTTTCTTTAGGTTTTCATCTTTGTGCACATATAGTGGGCAGGCCTCAAAAGTCATCACAGAGGGATAATGTGGAGGCTTTGCAGTGGGTACACGTGTGAGAACCCAGCTCCAGAGCAGACCAGAAGTCGCTGGAGATTTTTACTCACGGTAGCGGCAAGCCAGGAAAAACGAAAGTGGTGTCAAAGGGAAAGTGCAGATGGCAAAGTCCTTCCACACAGGTGTGAAGAGGAAAAGTGAAGCCAGCAGAGCAGAGCCACATGAGCGACACATTCCTGCACGTATTTACCCCAGATTCCCCCTATAGATAGCACATGGTGTGGCGATTCCGAAGGGCTGAGAGGTGTCTAGGCAGAAAATAAGAGATGGAGAACCCAGGCTTGCCCAGCAAGGAATTCCTTATTTCTGGCACAGCACTGGTGAGCACCTCTCCGTTGCAGACGCGGCTCCCGTGGGGAGTTTCACAGTTGTTATAAATCCCGGCAGAGCCCGGGCTCCGGCAGCCCTCGGGGCGGGAAGCAGCGTGCGCCGCGGGCAGGCCGAGACGACGCGCGACGTTCCCGGGACAGCCCGGAGGAGCAGCGGGAGCTCGCCGAGCGCTGTCGCTCCTCGCACAACCCTCGGTCCTCCACTAACTCCCGTTCCAGGAGCCAGGCAGCGTCTTCGGCCAGCAGGGCAGGTTAAGAGACACCCTGTGCCCCAGACACCCAGGGTTTCAACCCACCCGAGGGCAGCACCTTTCGGCCAGTGACTGAGAGGGCCACGAAGCTGCCCCATCTTTACCCTATGAAGTGTTCACACAGAGCACCAGTCCGAGGCAAACCAAATCCCCCAGATAAAGCACAGCGTGGGGAACCCGTGCCTCCCGCTCGTGAGGATTTCCACCAGAACCACTGACTGGGAGACTCCAAAGTAAGTCCCTAAAAGCACCTCTCCACCCTGGTGAAGCAAGAGCCGCACGCAGAGGTTACCACATGTTATTTTCCAAACAGAATCAACACCCAGTGCTGCCAAGCCAGCACCGACTGCTCCAGGAACCCCAGAGGGGCACATAACCCACGGAAGGAAACGATTCCTCAGTCGCATTGGGGCAAAACACGCCGTTTTGGGGGCACCCTCATCCACACAGGCTCCGCACGGCCCCCGCCAGCCGCAGGGCCTGGGGGCTCCCCCGGAGCAGCCCGCGCCGGGAGCCCGCCCGCCCGCGCCACCAAACCAGGGACCGAGGCCACAGGAGCCGAAGAGAACCAACGTCCTCAAAGAGCACCCACCGCGGCGGGACTGCGACGCGCTGCCAGGCGGCGGCGAAAGCTGCGAGGAGGAGGAGGAGGACGCGGAGGAAGAAGGGGGCGGCCGAGCGCTTTTTGGACTCTTTTATGAACGCGGAGCCGCAGCGCTCGCTGTGAGGGGGAGCGGGGGTGGGGGGCGGTGTCCGGCCGGCCCGGCGCCGCCGCCGCGGCCTCCCACGCTGCGGTGCGGGACGGGACAGGACGGGACGGGGAAGGAGGGAGGGTCGCGTCTCACCTCTCAGGGCCGGATGGCGGAGGGCAGCGCCGCGCCGGGCGCCGTCCCCCCCGCGCCGCGCCTCAGGCGGCCATGACGCGCCCCGGCCCCGCGCGCGCCCGGCCCCGCCCGCCGCGGCGCCTCCTCATTGGGCGGGCGGCGCCGGGGGGGCGGGGCCTCGCCCCAGCGGCGCCCCCTTCGCCCCTGTGCTCGCTGCGAGGCCGCGCGTTCGAGGCCCGGTCCCGGCTGCTGGGAGGCTCGCACGGCCGCTAGATCTAAAAACAGGGCCGAGAGCACGTCAGGGTAAACCCGGGGGGGTTTGTCGTTGCGCAGGTCCAGCCTTCACCCCTCAGAGCAAACAAGCCCCTTCTGGGTCCAGGAACTCCAGGAAAGCGAAGGGTGGAGGGGAGCGTTGAGCGGGGTGCCCATGAGAGGAGCCTCTGGGACGGCCAGGGCATCGTCCCCTCCGCGTCCAGAGCACTGAAGAAAATAACATAGGCCAAAAGCGAAACTTAAAAACGTTGTAAAAACGCACACAGCATCTTAGAGAACTGCCTCCCTTCCTAACACTTCCAATTCCAATAAGTTCAGGTGCTTTTGTAACCAAAATGACTTTCTCAGCGTACCGCTTCCCTCCCATTTGCACTGCACAGTGGAAACGGAGGGGCTGATTTTTACTCTCGCCTTAAAAGCGAAGCCCCTTCCACACCCCCTAAACTGCAGGCGCTTTGCGGCGATCTGTATTGGAATCACCTGCTTTAACATTCAAAAAGTGCACAGAGATCTTCCTGTGAAAAAATAAAAATTTAAAAGACTTTTAAAAAGCAGTTCCTGCCCAGCTGAGACAAACCTGATGCCTG
Organism: Eudromia elegans; assembly: GCA_003342815.1. Lineage (NCBI taxonomy): Eukaryota > Metazoa > Chordata > Aves > Tinamiformes > Tinamidae > Eudromia > Eudromia elegans. The sequence goes on from PTEX01000212.1 coordinate 156,129, forward strand.
CTTTGAGAGGAGCATCCCACCGGAATTAGAGGGAGGCAGCAATAAACATGGATAAGGCAAAGCCTTTGGGAGTGTCAGCACCCTGCTGCCTGTGCTGGGTTATATATATTGCCTTTTTTACTGCTCGCACACAACACGTGTCGTTTCCTGCACCGAGATGCACGGGAAGGCACCGACGCTCCTGCGCCCGCCTGCCTGGGACGTGCACTTCTAAAAGCAGCAACTTCAGCTCAGCCCAGGCTAAATGTTTAGACTTTTCAGCGCGGCGCAAGGAGTTCAGCAGGATGCAGGAGCTTCTCCTGGAGAACGAGTCTGCTCAGTGGATCTCACCCAAGGCTGCACCTCCGTTCGGGGGGCAGCATCCAAGAACCCCGTAACCCTCGCAAGGCTGCTAAACGCGATGCCAGACTTGCATTAGGTGGCTTCTACGACCTCCAAAACACGGAGGCTTTGGGACATTTCCCTTCCACAGCTTCCTGCTCCCGGGAGCGGGCGAGTAGGCAGGGGATGGATGTATCTCCATCGTAGCCTTGACCACGTTCACCCTTTCCTGCTATCTGCATTCACAGGGAAATCCAAGCCAAAACTTTGCCCTAGCCAAGAGCAGCTTCACAGAGACAACGGGACTAGATGGGAGGGCAGTTTCAGTGTCGGGGTGCACGGTTGTTTTCAAATGCACTGTTGAGTGGTCAAGCTCTGCCAGAAGCTTAAGGTGATGTGGAGAACAAACCAAAAAAAACCCCGCAGTGCATCCTCCTAAAGCCTGGGTTTGGTCTGCCCAAGATGCAGCTGAGGAGGCAACAGCACAAGACGAGTTGCTTCTTTATCTCTTCTTCCCAAATTTGGCCTGGGTCTCCTCCTTAGCGCTGCGAGAGCTTCCAGAGGAACCTTGCTAGCCAGGACGACGCCAAGTTCTGCACAGGATCTGAGTTCACTGCATTGCCAATATATCTACCGATGAATCTGTGATTACACACCAGGACCCTGTGATTGTGCTGAAGGGAAAAGCCCACTTAGCACGAGCGGACTTTCTGCAGCACTACTAAAGTCATTTTTCCTAAAACTCCCTTGAGCCTAAAACGCTCCTAACCTGGAGCTTAGGGGCATGAGTAACCGCAAGGGCTGGCAGCTTTCTTCGTTGGGTTGTCACTCTTCTTCCCCACAGCTTCCTAGGGCTTGGTGTAGAGCACCTCAGACGTTCCCCATGGGAACAATCCTCACTCCCACAGGCGAGCTCTGCAACCTGTGCTGCACATCATGAAAATCAGGGATTTCCCTGGTCACACTGATCCGAAAGCAGATTTTCTAGCAGAGCTCGCTCGGCTACCGCACAGTTTGGTACCTGCAGAACCAGGGGTGCGAGCCCAGGCCCTTCATCTCCCAGGTCCATCCTCCAGACTGGCTTCCCCAGGGACACAGCGGTCTCGGCAGAGAACGGCCTACGTGGCCTGTTGAATCACTCCTCTGCCTGCCTCATCGGTGACAAACACTCCACACAACCAGCTGCGAGTTGCATCAGAGCTCATCTCTAGCAGGAGAACCAAGCCAGTTTCACTGGAACTACCATAGTCTTTTTCCTTAATCATAACCTCCTCGTACTCTAAATGGTAGAAAAATGTGAGCAAGAAGAGACTGAAAGCACAGCATTTCATCTCTAGACTGCCACGGGCAAAGGACAAAACCAGACAGATGGGAACTGCCAAACAGCTGGAAATTTGATCCACACGACCAGCACAAAGAACAAACATCAAAGACAGGCATGTCCCTTTCTGCAGCCAGAAGCTTTTACACCGGGTTCAGTTAATGTTAATTTTCTCCTACTACTCCAGGTGAGTATGTTCCTTAATAGCATTGAATGCAGCTACTTGGAAAACTGGCAGAACTCACTCTCATTCCCTTTGTGGAGATCCAGTGTCAAAGACACTTGTTAGTAGCAGTATCTTGCTCAATAAACTAGAAACCAGTTTCCATGATACTGAAATTTTTAGACTCTATTTTTTCCCCTCTACCTCCAACCTTAAATAGTTTTTTTTTCCTATATGAACCTTAAAGTTTAGATCTAGAATCACACCTCAACCAATTCTTTAAAGTAGACAGATACGTACACACAGGAAAAACTTCTGCTAGTGAGAAAAAATACTGGATGCAACTTTCCCTTTTTTTTCTTTTTTAAATATTAATCACCTACTTTGACTTTCATAACCACATCCGTACTTCAAGTTAGCTTCTTATGGGGGAAAGTGGCAATTAAAAGAAACAAATTAAGAGGCCCCACGTGTTCCTACCTGTGCGCGCACGCACATGCTGCTGCTTGCTCTGCAACGCCTTCCCGACCGATAAGCTGACCTGCCTGAACACGTCTGTCCTACGCAGGAGGTTCCATCCGCAGCCAGCAGCGGCTCTGAATCAACAGTGCAAAATAAACAGATAAGTAAATATAAAGCCAAGGCATCCAACATACGGGCTGCAAAGGCGAAGGTGGCTGGGGAGCCATGTATCTACATGAATGGAAGTGCAGGCCAAAGCTGCAGAGGGTGACACAGATTTTCTTCCTTTATAGGTACAGGGAAACTACAAGGCATTAAAGGCAATTGTAGGTTGCCCTCTAGAGGTAAATATACCCTATTGCAAAAGAATGTAAATCGCCCCAAATTGTGTTTGCTTCAGAGTGAGTCTTGGCAGATGTTAGCGCTCCTGTGGCCTAGGAACTAAGCAAACAGGCCAATAAAACTTCCAGCAAAAGAGTAAACGCTTTGATTTCCTGCTCTGCCCTCAAATGCAAACAAATTGTCCCAGTTCTTGGGGCAGAGACTGGAGAACATAATGTGCTGACGCTGAAGGCCAGGAGCTCCAAATTTTGAGCGAGTACCTCTACTCTACTGCAAGGATTTGACCTGGGCTTTAAGGCCTCCATTACAGAAAAGCTTCTTAAAAGTAAAGATGAATGGGAAAACAAAGGAACACTAAAATGCCATAGGAATTGCAAAGCACGAGGTGCTGGAGCGGGCTGGCTCTATGCAAAGCATTCTGCTGTCAGCGCTTCCCCCTCTTAATAAACCCGCTGCTAACGTGGCGCAGGACGTGTTTTAATTAATGCGTTGCAGCAGCTCTCAGGGCGTGTTTATTTACTCCGTCTGCAGGACACACTGCATTATCGTCACCCAACTTGGAAGCTCCTGCTCGTTTCCTACGTGGGATTTTTCCCAGGAACTATTGGCATCCGTGCATGGGGCGATTCCTCCTTGCTCATCCCATGGGCCCGAGTTTGCTTGTCAAGAAGCCCCAGGGACAGCTCAAGACAGGGAAGGTGCTGGCGGCTGCATCTCAAATCTCGCTGACTTTTGGCCGCTATTTGTCTTCACAGGAGGGAAGTGGTTGAGTAGAAAGTTGCATCTGTAGCCTTGGACCCGGATGGGATTGGGACAAACATCCAACTTGAGTCACATCACCAGTGAGGCTGTGTCCAATGCTAAGGCTCCAAGGAGCACGGAGACTGGGGCATGAAACTAGGAGCCTGGGGCCGCCTCTGCACCAGCCACAGGTAGTTTCTGAAGAGCAGGTTATTCCCCGTCTCGGAGAGCTGGTTGCCTTCTCCGTCTTGCTGGATTTACAGGCTTTTGTTGCCGTGGGCGGCAACGAGCTTCATCTGTCTACCTGTATTTCCAGCACCGAAACTCTGCTTACAGACTTTGGGCTACATCAGAAGGATCTCGCCTTGCTGAATGCTGTAGGAACCCCCCAGCACGCCCGAAACTTTGACACGCTGCTACCTCTAGACCGCACCGCCAATCGCTGGCCACCAAACTGCTCCTCAGACATCCCTTGCTTTCTCCTTGCATCCTTTCATTTCCAGTTTTTGGACTTGACTGAGAATGACACCAAACTTGATTTCACCGTGGGCATTCACACCAGATTGCTGCATCGGCATCACTCCAACCTCGACGTCAACAGGATTCCCAAGATGAAAACAGAGTGTGCCTGCTTACGGATGATGAAGACGTCTTTAAAGATCCTGAGCTCTGTAACATTTTCCTCTGTGCTCTAGCAGATCATCAGAGCAGCTAGTCCAGGAGGAGGAAGCTACAAGGCCGACAAGACCTCCTTGTTGATCCACACAGGTCTCCTGCTTCTTTTGCTCAGTGCTTGGGATACTCCCCAAACCATCAGGAACTATCAGCCTCACTGAACCTCTATTTTCGATACTTCCATAAAACATGCAACACTGAGAGATCTACTACAAAACATCCACAGAAGGGAAGAAAAAGGGAGTTGCTTTGGGCCTGGGAGAAAGGAACTTTTTTGTTATTCTTTAGAAAAAGTCTAGAATGGAGGTCTGCAGACATATCTATATTATATGTACACATACATTTAATATTCTGATGGCATTTACCCACAAATCCACGGGCCCTCACGGGATCCATCCCAGAGTGCTGCATGAGCTGGCAGATGATATTGCTCAGCCAATCTCCATCATCTTGGAAAGGTCCTGGAGAACAGAGGAGGTGCCAGAGGACTGGAAGAAAGCCAATGTCAGCCCGGACTTCAAAAGCAGCAAGGAGCAGGACCCGGGCAAGCACAGGCCAGTGAGCCTCACCTCCGTCCCCGGAAAATGGTGGAACAGCTTGTCCTGGCTGTTGTCTGCAGGCACGTGGAGGACAAGGTGGTGCTTGGAAGCAGCAAGCATGGATTCACCAAGGAGAATATAGCCTTCTATGATGGAATGACCGGCTGGGTAGATGAAGGCAGAGTGGAGGATGTCATCTATCTGGACTTCAGTAAGGCTTTTGACACCATCCCTCACAGGATCCTCCTGGGCAAGCTCCGGAAGTGTGGATTAGATGAGTGGACAGTGAGGTGGATTAGGAATTGGCTGGATGGCAGGGCTCAGAGCGTGGTGATCAGCAGTGCAGAGTCTAGTTGGAGGCCTGTAGCTGGCAGTGTCTGCTGGGAGTCAGTCCTCAGTCCAGTCCTGTTCAATTTATCCCTTAAAGATCTGGCTGAAAGGACACTGTGCTCTCTCATCAAGTTTGCTGATGATACCAAACTGAGAGGAGTAGCTGATAGCCCTGAGGGCTACGCTGCCATCCAGAGGGACCTGGACAGACTGGACAACTGGGCAGTGAGAAACCTCGTGAAGTTCAGCAAAGGCAAGTGCAAGGTCCTGCATGTAGGGAGGAATAACCCCAGACACCAGCACAGGCTGGGGATTGATGTCCTGGAGAGCACCTCCAGAGATGGACCTGGGTGTCATGGTGGACAACAAGCTGACCATGAGGCTGCAGGGTGCGCTCGTGGCCAAGGCGGCCAGTGGGATCTTGGGCTGCATTAAGAAGGGCATCTCCAGCAGGTCGAGGGAGGTGATTGTCTCTGTTTAGCCCTGGTGAGGCCATATCTGGATTATTGTGTGCAGTTCTGGGCTTCCCAGTACAAGAGGGATGTGGAGCTGCTGGAGAGAGTCCAGCAGAGGGCTCTGAGAATAATCAGGGGCCTGGAACATCTCCCTTATGAGCAAAGGCTGAGAGAGCTGGGCCTGTTTAGCCTGGAGAAGACTGAGAGGGGACCTGATCAGTGTCTAGAAATACCTTGAGGGAGGGAGCGAGGAGGATGGGGCCAGCCTCTTTTCAGTGGTGGCCAGCAACAGGACAAGGGCAAACAGCCCCAAACTGAAGCACCAAAAGCTCCAGAGGAACTTAATGAAAAATTTCTTGACAGTGAGCGTGATAGAGCCCTGGAACAGGGTGCCAAGAGAGTCTGTGGAGCCTCCTTCTCGGGAAATCTTCAAAACCCGCTTGGATGTAATTCTGTGCCATGTGCTGCTCTAGGTGACCCTGCATGTGCAGGGGGCTTGGACTAGATGACCTCTAGAGGCCCCTTCCATCCTTAAGGATCCTATGATTCCTCCTTCTGGAGAGAAAAGCAAGATGTGCCAGCTAGAATGCCTCTAAGGGCCAATGAAACAGGATCATAAAGTGACTCTCCTGCAGACACTTCCATGCTTGGTACTCAGGAAGCAAGTCCCCGGCAATATGTGACAGGCCAACGACAGTGCAAACCCCATATGGTGCAAAATAAGCAGCTGGGGACTCCACTCATGGCAACAGCTCAGCTGTTTACAAAGTGATTCACCTGATGCCAAAGCTACAGTTCATGAGCCTGGACTTCATTTCCTACTATTTCATTTCCTACTAAAATCCTGCTATTTTCCAGCTGTAATAGGAGATAAAATCCTTTTTGCACTAGGCCTTTTGAGATTGCTGCCCAGGATGGTAAATGGTGGGTGTGCATCATAACAAGAGGTTAAACACAGTCCTCTCGGGTTGTGTTTGTTAATGAAATGCCAGACATTCTTTTCTTCTAACATCACACGATGGCTTTTCTTCTCAGTCACTTCTCCACCTGTCTCTGAGGTAATTAGAGTGTTTATAGGGAGACAGGGATGACTAATTTATCCACATGTGACAACTCAATGGAAAGCTTAGGAGCCAAGTGGTGTAAATCTGGCCCAGCCATCCTAACATTGACAATGACCCGAAACAGGAACACAAGAGGCTCTACATTATCTCCTTGCACATTCCTTGCTGAGGAGCAAGACAGCCAGGAAAAACCTTCCAGACACTGTTTAGACGTTCAGAAAAAGGAATCCTGTGAACAACCCACTGTCCTTTCAACTAGGACAGGGGAACCTAGGAAAAAAATATTACCTCGAAGGTATGGATGAAATGAGGGAAGAACGAGGATGAGAAATCCATTCAGACTAAAAAAATATAAATGTATATCGACAGACTGCCTATAAATTAAGCATACATTCCTCCCAGCACAGCCAATAGTAAACTAAGAAACACTTCAATGTTAGTGGTTAGATTTATTTCACTGGTCATGACTTTAATAACATTTATACTAAAATATTATAGTTTAGTATATTTAGTATATAGTCCTAATCTTTCTTTTTCTTCTCACTCAACGGTTACTTAATAAAAAGAGTTGAGGGAAATATTGGCTCAAATCCATGCACTTCTCAATAGAAAGCTTGCAGTTAAGTTACCCACTTTTGGGAAGGGGTTACAGGTCAGTTTTCCCACACTGTGTCCGTCATCAGCCAGTTATCATTTTTCTTTGTGTGTATAGAATTACTAAATTTTAGCAGCAAATTAAAATTTCAATTACAACTGGGACTGCCCAGACACTGCCAAGACCACAGTCACCACTGTACAAGATACAATGAGAAATAGTTCCTTGGCCTAAAGGCCTCGCAGTCTAAAAATAAGGGAATGCTGGAAAGAAGCAATTTTGTTTGTTCAAAATAAACATGAAGAGTGACACATCCACAAATGAAACCTGGCTTGTAGGATGGTCACTCCAGTTCCAGGTTACAATGTTCTCTCTATTCTTTGGTTCCAGATATCCAATACAAAAACATATATGATTGGGTTTGGACTAAACTTTCAGCTCACCCCAGTCTCAGTGCAATTTGCTTCCTTAGAGCAGATGTACTCATCCTTACACTTTCTTATTGGTGAGTAAAAAAAGCAAGACTTGTCTGTTGTAATTTAGCATTCAGCACACCTGGTAAGAAAACCTGGGAGATTTTTTTGTAATACATTTTCCAGGAGTGACTTCATTGTTCAACTTTTAGTTAGTCTTTTCCAAAATTGGATTTGAAATCCATCAGTCTTCTATACTTGACCAAATGGATGCCATTCTGAAAACCGGAGAAATAACTAGTACACAGAAAAAACAATCTCATCTCAAAAAAGAGGTCCAGCATATTCAAGGAAGCCTTCTTACTCCCACCCCCCCACTACAGACTAAAGATGAATCTTCCTTAAGTGTATGAGTCCTACCTTAAACATCTGAAACGAATAAAATAAATCCACTTTAAAACTATATGTGAAGATTCACAGCAAGCAAGAGTCTCAAGCCTCATGTAAGATGACATGAACAGACAATGTGCACCTCTCAGCAACAGCACAGCAATCCACAGAGAGTTTTCCAGAGTCTTCCCATTTCCCAAGGCCCATAAGAAAACAGTACATTTCAATGAGTGCTATAAAATGCTCTGGTGTTCAGGTTTACCTCCGGAATCCAAGAACAAGGACAAAGCCTCGTGCTGCTGATCTGTAACCGCCATCAGGCCGGCTAAAGTAGCTTCACAAGAAGTTGCAAGTCCTAAATTATCTTGGAATGTCTGGGACAAAGATCAAAGACCCTTTGGACGCTTCCAGAAATTAAGCAGTGTTCACTGGAGAACATGCTGACCTTTTAAACTCAAAGCATCAACCACAATAAGCTGCATTTGATACTGACGATACAATTAAGAGACACAAAAGTTTGGTGAGGGCTGCTGAAAAAGCAGTATTCCTACAGCTAGAAATCTGGGAACTCTGGGAGTACCCACAGGGAAACACACTGTACCAATAGCCTTGGAATATGCAACATTTAAAAGCTGTATTTTATAGTTTCACCAAAGCATCCTCCTTTCATGAATCCAAATTTTTTCTTTTATATTTAGAATGTGTCACCACACACTAATTAATATTGCTAGGGTGGATTACAACACGGAATCATATGTGGAAAAAAGGTATTTTTAGCACTTTTATTACAGTCTGGGCAAGTGGCAGTACCTAAGAAACAGTAACAGTAACATTTTTGTATTGAGAAAAGCCAGCTTTGAAAGCTTTCTGACTCCTAAAAGAAAAAGAACAGCGGCCAGCTCAGCCAGACACCAAACATCATCTACCTTTTGGCTAAATTACTGCTATAAGTAATTGAGTTTACCTGAACAATGACCCGATAAAGGAGGTCTCATTTTTGGAGCCCCACTGAGTGAACCAGTTGCCTTTGCAAGGGCATTGTAAGAAAGGGGGAAAAGATCTGTAGAGATGTCAGGCAGCATGAATAACTTCCCCAAAGGTTTGGGAAGAAGAAGCCATCCTAAACATTTCACTTTAAACAGCAAGGGCCATAAACTTGCTTCATCCTATGAAAGAAAAACCATACAGAAAGATTTCTCCTGCCAGAATTTGTAAAACAGAATTTGCATAAGAATCAGCCATACTACTTGATCATGATGAATTATTTTAATAGGTACATACTATTTCAAAGAAGACAACATTGCCTAAAACAATTCCACAGGTAGTGACCAAAGTATAACAGCACTAAATGCATGGACAATCTGCTTCTGTTCCCACGTTGGTGAAAGTAGAAAAAACAGGCACAGAGCATCGAGGGGAATGTCACCGAGGGTGACATGCACAGCCAGTCCCCCTTTGCATTTACTTTAGATTTCACAGTCCTTCAAGTACTGGTTCTTAGTTCTGCTGCAGCTTGCAATACCGGACTGACCTCATATGTAAAGCCAGAAATGTCCTGGAGATTTTCTCCTTAGCAAAGCAGACAGCACCTGGAGCATGCTACATCCTAAATATTTAAAAAGGAGTCAGGCAAAGAGCTTCAAAGTACACAAATGCTGCAGGGGCAAAGCAAAACCAGAGCTCGTGCAACTGAAGAACAGCAGGGAACGCTCAAAATACTTAACAAGTTTATAATAAGTTCTATTTGCAATTCTCTGACAACTGATTGACAAAAATGCATCAAAAGACTTAGATGTAAGGTGCTGTGGAATGTTATTTTATGACAATACTGATTTTTTTTCCCCATACTTTTTTTTAAAGGAAAGGCAAGGTAAGGCAAAAATATGGAAAAATACATGCATTTCTAAATAGGTTTTATATGTACTTTTTGACAAAACTGGTCTTAATACTTCTATGTATCTAAAAATATAAAAAGGTTCTTGTTTTCACTTTTGTTGTAGTGAAGGAAGACTGAGCAGTATGCAAAACTCTGAGGATAACCGCTTTCGAGAAGAGCGCTAGAGCTTCCTAGCAAAGCCTGTGATGGAGGATTTTGCTTCATATTTTTCAAAATATTCAAATATAAAAAATTTAATAAAGTTCCAGAAAGATAAAAATTTCAGTTACTAAGCAAGCTGATATTTAATCTAGCCATTTAAGTACCACTGAAAATATACGTTTAGCTGTAGAAGTCCTATTCCTTTTTCCAGAGGAACTTTAAAAATTTTATTTATTTATTTTTCATAAAGGTCATTACTGCACCTGAGCTCTAAAAAGAGGAAAAAGTTTAAATTCTATTTATTTATAAGCTGTTCCAATAATGTTTAGTATCAGATCACATTAGGAATCCGATCGCTAGATTATCAGAAGCAGTATCAAAGCCAAGCAGGGTGTTTTATTGCCTACATTACTGGTTACCACATATGTAGCTGTATATTAGAGCTGCCATTATGTGCCACAGCTACAATATGAACCATGCTATGTTGAAAAAGCTCTAGTCAAGGTTAAAAAAAGGTCTTATGTTACTATTACCATTAAGAAAGGTGATCTTGGCCTTAAAAAAAGGCCTGTAATACATCTGAGTGGCTTCAGAAGTAATACTGCTAACTCCATCTTGGAGCAGGATCTTAAAATAGTTTGCATTGACCCTATCGAGCACAGATCACTTTGAGAGACATGTGCGAGCACGTATTCTATACTAAAATTAACTGTTAGCAATGCCCTCAAAAAGAGTGTGAAAATTCAGTAAGAATTATTGAGCTTACTGTTATTGTGCTTTCAAACATGGGAAGCACCTTTGCATAGAAAACTGTTCTTCAGGGTTTATTTTACTCACTAATATTAACCCTGTTCTATAGTTTGCTTTGCTACAATGATGCCAGAAAATAGTAGTACTCATTTATACTGACCTAAAAGAAACTCCTAAAAAGTATTTGCAGTAACAAAAAATTAAAAAAAATTTAAAAAATTAAAAAAAAAAAATCACAGGTAAGCAATAAGGATGCTACACCCCTTAAGATTAAATCTGAAGGAAATAATGTCTGCCAAATAGAATACAGCGTGCCCCTTAAGGAGGCATTTCCTCCTCTTGTTAAGACACAAGGCATGCTCAAATTTTAATGTCATAATTGCAGGAGGCAAGAAAATTGCCTGCTGCACTGAGCAGGAATGAAAAAGGGCAGAGGATCTCACAGACACCAATCTGTAAACGCCACAAAAACTACAAAGTTAAGATTATCATTGCAAGACTCCCTAACTAAGTGACTATTAAAGCACTGACCAAGACATCACTGACAGCTGCTTACTGCTAAGTGTAACAAAAAGTTAAAAGTAGGGGAGCAATATGCCGTATTAAAAAGAAAAAAACAGTAAAAAAAAAATCAACTAATGTCAAGTCAAGCTAGAAAAGTTTAAGTGTCTAGTTTGCACCCCAGTACAATCAGAAATGAAAAAAAGATGAAAATAAGAACTACTAAACAGAACCTAACTGATATGTGTGTAATATATAAAATACTGACTGACTACTTGTTATAAAAGACATATCACAGAAGTTACCACTATGCATTTCCACGTTTAAAGTAAACTCCAAGTCATATGTTGAGCAAAAGGCATCCTTTCTGGTACAACACCATGATAATTCAACTCTCAAGGGTTTACTTTAGACAAGTAAGTATAAAGTAACCTGCAAAAGGAGACAGAAAAAAGAAATCAATTAAAAAAAATAAGTATCTTCTTACTTAGACAACTGAAAACTTGTATAAATTAGTGGTCAGAGGGAAGCAATGACTTCATCCTGAGTCTAAGAATCACCCATTTACACAATTTTAAAAATTCCTTCCACAATTCTTGCCAACATCCATTCCATAGACTTTCTGGAAACCTGAATGTATATATATATATAGCACAAGAATATTTGATTAGGTTTCGAGTCATTTCACTTCCCCAAAGCTAGTTAAACATTCAAAACTATCACGAGGACCAAACTAAATGCAGACTGATTTTGTAAATATTTTTCCAAAACTTCATAATATCAACCACACTAATGAATTTCTAAGCAAAAAACCTTGCAGGGAGCTGTTCAAACATCTTACCAAAGACTTTATACGTGGTGTCCATGAACTGCACTGCTGTCTCCTTCACCACTTTGCATCTGCATCTGCATTTGTGCCTGCATTCTTGCAATCATCTCCTGCATGCGTCGAAGCTGGAAAGGTAGTATAGAAGAATCCTTTAGAAACCCACCTCAGAGTATGATTTTTCACCACCACCACACTATTAATTACTTATATGAAAGAAGGTGCACGCATTTGCACTAGATTTATCTCATGGGCAGTAACCCAGGGGTTGGAAATTCACTGACCAAAATGTACAGGTTTTATTATTGCAACATAGGACCATATTTCAAGCATCCCTAAATGGAAGTCTTTGCTTTCTCTAAAGATAAATTTGCAAGACTTGTGGTGTTGAAGCATTGAACAAAACATCATTACTAAGGCCAGTTGGAAGAAAAGCAGATTGTAGGCTGTATTTATGACCCTCCAACTGCATTTCTATCTGTCAGAAAACAAATGTCAGGATTATTTCTTGACTGTCTTGCTAACCATGACTATGTCGAAGCAAGTATTACAGGCAGATCACTTAAGGAGACACATGCATTATTAAAAACATTTGAGTTCCCAAGTTTAATTCTAGAGCACTGGAATCTTTAAATACAGGGTAATCACATAACTCAGTTGCTGAGATCCATTCAACCACATTACACATACAACCCTTAGATATTCTTTAATAGCACCAAACCACCTGACAGATGGAGTCATCCTCACTACAGAAGTGGTTTTAGTTGCTTTCACACACCTACATTTCAAAAAATCACAGGCTAATCATTTAAGCAACAACAAAAAGTTGTGTGCATATTCTCTCAATTTCTAAAAATATTTGTCTTCAGAACTTTCTAACCCAAAATATATAAAATCTGAGTTTAGCAAGCACTGGTGAGTTTTACTTTCTTTGTGACCATGTCTCAGCAGTTTCGAGCTCATTTATCCTTCCAGCATGCACAAAACTCCATGCAAGGGAGTTCCACAACTTACAGACCGTGATGAAAAGTACCTTTTTTGTTCGAAATCTGTTTAACTGTCAGATATGACCAACTTCTTACTTTGTAGTTTCCTTCTTGCCATCCATGATTATATAAGCTCTTTACTACAACCTTGCCTTCTGTCATCTACCTCCAAAGAATATTAACCTAATCTCAAACAGAAGCTGCTTCAGATCTCCATCCAGTTCAGTCTTTCCACTCACTCTTCACTTCTCATTGAACTTTTTCTAGTTTCAGCTATACTTCTTTTGAGTGAGGAGGACCAAAAATACAGAGTTTAAGCTATGCATTATGCTTTTATCACAGCAGCAGAATGAGAATTTCCATTTTTTTCATTTCCTCCATTGTTGTTGTGCTAAACTGACTTTTCCCTCATCTATAAACATTAACTTGAGAGCTTTTTTCCCCCACGTATGACAGTAGTTCTCTCTGCCTGTGTAACGTACGTTAAATCCATTGATGGATTTCTCTTTATAGAATCAGATTCCATTTGTTCCAGTACATTAATATTCTGAGACTCTTCCACACCTCTTTCCATTCTCTTTTTTGTTATCTCATCTTGTATAACTTTATATTAATAAATTCCACCATCTTTCCCCTTTAAAATTAACAAGATAATGTAAATCACTTGGTCTAAAATAATAAAAGAATAATAATATTCCCACAACCACAGGAGGACTGAGTTTTGCCATCTTACTTCAGCTTCTTTTTCAAGTAGAATCTGGTCTTTGTTTACTTCTTCATCTTCCACTTTCCTAAGATAAGACAAATAGTGTTTAACATGCACACACACTAGATTTTTCATTTCTAATCAATGCTTTGACAAAAAAAAAGTCTAAAAGAATAGACATTCACCTTATTTGTGAACATTTGATAATATATAGAAAATGTACTAAAGCATTTTCCCAAAAAATATTGCCTTTTTTTTTATTAGATTATTAGATTTTTTTTCCCCGCAAGCAAAACATTAATTTACCTCTCACACCTCGAGCAATTTAAGCCCAGACAAATAGAAGATTCAAAAACGCTTCTTTGAGTGTAGAACATGCCAGATCTTCCTATAGAGGCATGAATGAAAATGATTTCTGGACAGTATTCAAGAAGAGCAGTTTACTTGAGCATAACATTACCTTAACTGATTGCAATTTGAGTACCACACGAGTCTATCAAATTTAGAAGTACTACAAATGCTCAACTCAATTTTTCTTTTTTCATTGGTGAACTAAACCAACACAACTAAATCAAACTGCACACTCAGGATAATCCTGCACAGGACAGAAATAAAAATATGGAAGCAACATATCAAATACTTAGTGCTTTAAGAAACTGTGAGCAGCTACCCCCAGGCAGAACCTTCCTTTCATTCTAGTTCTACCTCGCCCCTGACTTTATGAAGCACGTTTGCTATCAAGCATCTATAAAAAGCACACATTACTTATGGAAAGCTTTAGAGCAAGACAGCTTATTTAAACAGCTAAAAGACAAAAAGATGGCTAGCCCTTAACCCTTTGTTTAGCACTCAGCTAAAATGCTAATCCTTAAATAAACAAGCACATATATCTTTTGAAAAAACTTCCACATGCACAAGCAAGAAATCTGTGTACACATCTTCTCTCTGGAGGAGCCTTTCATTCACTTCTTCATTTAAAAGTTGGAAGGTTGATTATTTTTCTGCTGAACTTTAGTAACTCCAAAAGATTTGTTTTGTGTGACATACACAAGTATACTACAAACATTAATAATTCTTGTTAAAATTAAGCAAATGCTGTCAGCCAATATCACAGCAAACTATTGCTTAAGCAGAATGGGCAGTTTTATTTTGAGAAATTGAAGTAGAAAGCATTTGGAGGTGCTGTATTCCCTGCCACTCTGCTAGTACATTTCTCCCATCACATCCTGCAGTTAGAAAAAAAAAAAATCCACTAATCAATCTAAGCATAAAAGTTCTATCAAAAGTGCACACCAAATAAATGAATGCTTGCTGAAAGGTTAAGAGAGAAACAGATTGTCAAAAGAAAAAACTCTCTACATCTGAAAGGTTCTAAGAAGGCCAGTGAATACAACCACCAAGTCCTGAATACTAAGGGCTGCCAGTGGGACAGGGGCAAACTTGAAATGACTCCCACAAACTACCTTCACATACAATAAACACAACTACATCCTAACAGCACCTCAGAAATGCAAAACCAAAGACATGCACCTAATTTAACCAAACCAGATAGGAAAACATGTTTTAGTTCCACAACGATATCCCAACCTAATAGCAATTTTCTGCCCTGATCCTCGGCTGAGGCCGCTTTAAGCCCTCTGAAACTGGTGTTATTTATATCTAGGGCCTCCATACATACCTGGATTACAAACACCATAACTTGGCAAAGATCTTTTTTGTAACTTGAACTTAAGAGGACTTAAAAAAAAAATCAGGGAAGAAAAATACGTCCTCTTGTCTGAAGGGAAAATTGAACTTTTAAGTCAAGCTATCGGCAGAGAAAAACTCTTTTTCCCTCAAGATTTACTACGTGCAGGATAAAACTTCTGTCAACAAGAGAAGTTTCAGACTGAAAAAGTATATCAAAATGTGCAATTATGAAACCCTCTAGCGGTTGAAATAAGGGAAGCAACTTAAAAATCTAAACCACAGAACACCCAATTTTCAGCAAGAATTGAAGTCAGCTTTACAAACTCTGCTATTTCAGCCCAAAATGGGGGGCTCTGCTTGCCTGTCTTACCAGGAAAGACCTGCCCTATTCACCACAGCCCAAAGTAGTGTTGAAGGGTGTTATGCTGTTTGCTCTCCAGAGATAGTTATTTACACCATGTTGAATAAAGCACGGCAGAAGAATATAAGTTTCTCTTTTTAAAGACACAATCCAGGCAGGATAAGAGAGGAATTTTAATGCGCTGGAACCAATTTTTAACTTGGGTATGTGAAATGACTTCTAAAAATAGCTACATCTGCTCTACTTATTTACCTTAAACATTCCAATCCAACCGTGTTCAAGCGCTAAGCAAAGCGGAGATCTAAATATATGCTTTTAATTTCATAGCTGTTTCCTTAGATTTTCTTACTAGTTTTTCCCATACTGGCCACATGCTGATCAACTGACCTTGGTGCTGGCTGGAACTAGAGCTGTAGATTTATCGATTTCTAGCAATGAAAAGATCATAGAAAAAGAGAAAACCCAAAAACCTAAGGTCAGAGAAAGAAAAAACAGCACACAAGCACAAGATGACAACCTGCCACCTCGCTTGAGCCTCTCGGAGCGGAAGTTCTCATAGTGAAGGTCCTGGGTCACCTCCTGAAGATCTTGCATATGAGTGCTGCAGGAAGAAAACTCTTTTAAACATAGCACATACTTGAGAATTAAGCCACACATACAGTAATATTTTAATGCATTTGTCCCATTAGGTCTTCTCCAGCTGATGAAGCTGCACTGATGCAACCCAGATTATTTTAATTCACTGGCAAGTGTTCATTATGTAGTTAAACTGAGCAGGGAAAATATTTGCATTTTGACAAAACAAACACGACAATACAAAACCCACAAGCGTACTCAGTGCCTGCACCCCTTTAATGGGCTAACTTAAGAATTAACCTAAATTAAATCAGTGCAAAAAGAGGCACCACCTCAGACCCCAAGACATAAGCTGTCCCTTTGAGTGAAGCCTTTGGGTAGGGGAAGCTGAGTAGCAAAGCATGGTAAGAGGGTGGATCTTTTGCAGATTATATAGACACAGGTATGTTCAACAAGTAGCACCTATAACTCCATCTGGGTTATGTTCCTGAGGCTCTGGATAGCTGTACCACAATGCATTCAAAAAAGGGATTAGATAGATGATTGTTTTCATGGAATTAGGGAATAATTCCTATTGAAAAGGACCTCTAGAGCTATCACGTCCAATCTCTGCTCAAGACATGGCCAACTTGATCAGATGCTCAGGGCCTTCTCCAGACAATTCTGAACATCTCCACATACAAAGATTCCACAACCTGTCCTAACCCTTGGGACCAATTTCACCTCCACAGTCATTCTTTTTTTTCACCAAATATCTAGTTGGAATTTTCTAACTTACATTAACATGGTCCTCAGCTTCAGAAAGTCATTATGTTCAGGATTCTCCACTTCAACTACACCCCATGGGTAGAGACGACCTCTAACTTTTTTACCTTTGGCTTCAATTAGTTGGTTGGATCCCACTACACAAAATGGGATACTGGCCTGAAAGCAAAATTCCCAAATTACTAGGCATAAACCATAATAACAAGAACAAGAACGTGGATGACTCTTGTTTTGCTCAGTACTTATGGTAAGAAGTTTGTAATGATAATTTGATGCTGTCAAAATACTTTAGAGGGAAAAAAAAAAATCACCACAACCTTCTTGACACAGACACAGAACTACAGTGGTTTCAGATTCACAAAGCACAGAGATTGTTTTTAGGACAGGTGAGCAGTCTGAAAAGATATAACAAACTCTCCTCTACGTACACAGCCTATGAAGCTGGTTTTACCTTCAGAAGTCTGGTCTGCTCTTTAAAATCTTCATCCTCATCTGATTCAGCATCAGGCAGGTGATAAATCTTTATGCCATGCTCTTCAATTTCATCCAGAATCTAAGGTTTGTAAGTATACAAAAAGAAAAAAAATGGAGATAACAACAACTCTGGTTTTACACATTTATTAAGTTTTAAGGTAAAATTACTTAATCTATTATGTGCAAACTATCTCTTGAGAATTGACTGATCCAAACTGCCAGCAAAGTATTATTCCGTATTCCGTGATGATATTCAACAACCACTTCCCATAGACTCTCAGGCAGACAATAGTGCACGTTAACATTATGTGCCTCAAGAGAGTATCTCCTCAGTAACACCAATTACTGCACAGGAAACAAGATGTGCAATAGAGTGTTACATTGCTCAGGCTCTGGTGTCGTATTATACCCAAATTACATCTATCACTAGCCATGGTTTACCTTTAAACAAAGCTATTAAACAGTACAGCACTTTCACCTTCCCAACTGTTCCTGTTTCGCATCAGTTGCAACTGTCAAAGCTGAAGCTCTATCTCCTTGCTCAGTGAATACTCCTGCATGACAGTTTTACTTGAGAAAAATAGTTTCCTCTTCTGAGCATGGGTAAACGAGTCAAAAACAAAAAAATGGTAGGTTTTTTTTTTTTATATCAAGATCTTTTTACCATAAAGACTGCAAATTTATTTCCATCATGGAAGTCTCCAACTTCAAGCAGTCTTGTTTTTATTTTTATTTTTTTATTTGATATACAAATGCATTTTGCTTTCAGTTTCCCTCAACTCCTTTGTATCTCAGTACAAATTGAGATTGCACAGTTTACTCCTCATTTCAGTTGTAAATTACAAGAGAAAGACACTTCAAATTTAGGTGATGAGCATCCTTTGTCTCATAATTTAGCTGTTCTTAATACTGTTCAGTAATTAGTTTGAATTTTGATGTTCTGTAGCAGCAGAATAGCCAAGACTCATGTATGAGCTAACTTTAAATGGGAACAGTTCTGAAGACCGCTTACTGAAGGCAGACCCAACTAATAACAATAGGAAAAACAATATTCAACTACTTTAAAACACACTAAACATGCCTATCACAGTAGCATTCCAATGAAAGGATCTTCCTGGCAATCAGTCAAGAACTCAAAATCCACTATCCTATGTGGATTACACATAGGAGTTTTTGCATCTTTTTTAAATGAAAAGTGATAATAAAAAAAGTAACAATTGCTTTGCATTCAAAGTATAAAACTCCCGCTCTTGTTCCTAAATTATTACTTCAGGGTGATGGTGGGGGGGGAAGAATTTAAAAATAGAGCAGCAAACACCACTACGTTTCCCCTCACACATACATGGCTGACTGCTAGTTCAGAAGTGGTATCTGCAGCAGAAATCCAGTTGCCAGAAATCCAAATGTTGCTTTTAGAATATTTTCTATTTCTGCAGAATTCTAATAGAATTGTTTGAAAGTAAAGTACACCTAACTTGCCCAAATCGCAATAAAGAGAACAGTAAGAGTTTTCAAAATATTTTTTTAAAAAGCTTTAAATATAACAGCTAGGACTGCATCAGCTGAGGTCTGTGGCAAATTAAATCTAAGGTATTTTTCCAAAAGTCATCCCCCACCAATACAAAATATCAAGGCCTGAAAGACTGAAACTGTTATGGTAGCCAAGCTATGGAAGAAAGAATTGTAATGAATCAACAGAGAGAGGCACATACAAAAATATTTTTAAAAACCCTGAAAATCCTATTTTTCAAATATCAGAATTCTGACTGCATTAAAAAAATGCACAGATGACACAATTGCTGCTTTGAGACAGATCACACTGGCAAGGGGCCAGTTACTATCAGTATATAAATTTAAATGCATTTAAATATTTGAAAAGTTTTAAAATCCATTTACAAAATCCATTTACAATGTAATCTTGAATGTAGTCAATTTGCTATTTTACAGACAACACTTAAAAGGGCAATTTCTTGGGTTAAACACATAATAAAAGAGCTTGCAAGATAGCAAACTGCAAATATTTTCTTGATTTTAAACAAAGTCACCCTGTGTACCTAAACCCCTATTTTTCTTGGGTACGATGCAGTGAAATTGACCGCCTCTCTTCATGATCACGTTGCTATAACCAAAGCCCAGCACTTTTCTGCAAATTAGAAAAAACTTACCCGTTTCTTTAGCCTCTCTCGCTCTTTCAGAGAAAGTGTATCAGCTTTTGCAATCACTGGTACAATGTTAACTTTGTTGTGGATGGCCTTCATAAATTCAACATCCAAAGGTTTAAGACTAAAATTAAAAGATGAAAAAAAGATTATTTAAAATCTAAATGACCAGTCTTTTCACACCGTCACAAACAATATCTCAAAAAGAGGGAACACTCCCTGGATTATGAAGTATTAATTTCACGTATTTGTATCTATCCTAAATGACCGCAGAGCCTTGTATCTTTTCCTTACAAAAGGAAAATTTCCACCTGAAAATTTAAGTCAATAGGCACAAAACCAAACCCCTAAAGTAAAATCACTTCAGAATTAAAGAGAGATACCTACCCATGGCCAAATGGTGAAATGAAATAGAAGCAGCAGTGAACACGGTTATCTATAATATGCCTTCTGTTCAAACCACTCTCATCATGAAGATAGCGTTCAAACTGCTCATCAATATAGGAGATGATGGTCTTAAAACTGTAAAAAACACATAGATTCAGGAAATCACATACATTCTCCAACGTCCAACAATTTTAGAGATCTTTCTAAGGCAATATTAAAACATCACACATCCTGGTGATGAACCAGCCTGTTGATGGAGAAGATTAATAGCCTTGCACTAGTAAATTAAAGCAAGGCATGTCTTAGCATGTTAATTAAATCCAAACAAACAACTGTTACTATAAATATACTGTGTATAAATGCATGTGTATGTAAACATACTGTGTAAATAAAATATTTTTAATTTCTGAAGCATAATTCTCTTGGTCTATTATTTATCTTTTTAATAGATTTAATTATGTATGGTCAATCTATACTTTTTATTCCACATCGATTGAAAACATCAAATTATGGTGCACGATGCAACAGCAACGTTTCCCAGCAGCTGCAACGGAGCTGCAGCAACTCCAGACAGAATGCTGCATCATTGTTGCTCTAGGTTGCATCTGTCTGCACCACTCTACCTTAAGCATAAAAGAGTTACTCTTTTACACATTCTACAAGGATAAATATCACTTGCACAGATTGGAACACTAGTTTATTACTGGAAGAATCAGAAAAGTATATATCCAGATATTGGCATAAATAAACATGACATTTCTTCCAATTCCCTTAGGCGGAAGGATCTAAAGGTGGATTTGTACACGCACTAAAGACCATCAAGCACTAGATGGACAACTTTTTGGGGTTTTGTTAAAGTTCTTGTGTCTTCAGCAGTTTCACTGTTTTCTGACTATAAAAGAAATGTCGATGACATTGGTCACTTAAAACCTTTTCAAAATTCAGAGGTTAATTAAGGGGAAAAATAGAGCAAAATATCAAATGACAACATTTATTCCAATTGTTTGGGAGCTACTGATGATTATTTCTAATGCAGTACACTTACAATTTAGAATATTTTTGAATTTGAAGGAACTAAAAAGTTGCTTCCTCAAAATAATAAAAACCAATACATTTCTCTGAAATAAGACATCAGATTCATCATATAACCAAACACACACAGAAACAAAAGAAGATAATGACAACAGTAATGACAACAATGACATTGTTGTCAGTGGTTGTTCAGACAACCACTGTATTAAAAGACCTACTGCTACCACATAGGCTGCCTGCTTTGGGTTTTGTAACTTTATTTATCATAGTCCCACTTAAATTCTTTAGTTCCACCCCCTTCAGGACAGATACAAAATGGATGACAGTCTTTATATATCGATCAATATATATACCCTGTGTACATACCAATCCCGACAATTGATAGCATCGCCATATCCTGGTGTATCTACAACCGTCAGACGCAGTTTCACCCCCCTCTCTTCTATTTCAACCGTTGAGGCTTCAATCTGCACAGTACGTTCAATCTTTTCTAAAAAACAAAAAACTTGATCTTTCAGAAAGGACTTTATAAGAATAGGTCATTCTGAGATAAAATTTAAAAAGATCAAGGGAAAGTTGCAAATGCATAATGAGCATTTTTCCACAGATAACCTCTAAGCCATGATAACATCATAGCAAGACAAAGCAACTCATCTTTTTTGAAATATTTTGCTTGATTGCAATTTCATACTTTTTGAAAAAATCTAATATAGAAACTGAAGCAAAAAGGACTAAGAAAACTGGGGGGCAATACCAAATCTTAATATAAGGGTTTTGTTTTGGTTTTTTTACACACAATTTTTTTATACATAATATCGAAAGGGTTAAGTAAGCGTCAGCTTATATGATAAATTATTAAGATAAGCCTTTCAACAAGTAGCCAAGAGGGAAAAAAAAAAGTAGCATCACTCTTTTTTTGTCAGATTATTGCATGCTTTGGTTAATAGAATAAACAGTGACAAGGGGAGGGAAAAGAAAAAATGATTATACCTAGAAACTATTATATCTAGAAATCATAATGGGCTGTTACTAAAACACAGAGATAAAGGTATTGAACTAAAAAATAAGAGTCTGTTAGAACTAAGACATTAAAGTGTGGTTACCAGCTGCTCCTGGGATTATCCTCTCTGGGTAGAGATCTGTCAAGAACAGGCTGTTTATTAATGTAGATTTTCCCAATCCAGATTCACCTGCAATTCAATATGAAGACAACATCACTAACTGAATAATTGATCTGTAAATAATCAACTCGTAATTAATCTGTAAATAATCAATTCAATATGGTCAGATGACACAGTCTGAATACAACTGAGATTAACAGGCAATAGCTTATTAATTACCTATTAATCTCAAATGTATTTAAATTGTGTCATCTGACCTTATTTTTTTCGTGTTAAATATAAATAATTTTTTCAACTTGAGGCTAAAGAGTGTTATTTTGTAATAGAAGCAAAAGCTGGCATGAAAAGGCTGAATAACTTACACCTCTCAGGTTTACAGTATCCTTGCTCGCAGCTTTAAACGAGGATTTATAATAAAAGCTGCTAGTAAAGGAGACTTGTAATCAATTTAAAGTTAGACTTAAAACTTTCTACACCACAGCTCATGATTTTCTAAGATGTGTTTTCCTGTTATCATTCTAGAAAATACAGACCATATGACAGTGAGAAGCTAGAT
>PTEX01000212.1:178891-253668 GCA_003342815.1 Eudromia elegans
AAAACAAAAACAAAGAAGTTTGATTCTAACCAGTGGCACATTCCATACTTTCCATTTGGGTAGATATTATATATAAAACAACCAATTTTCCTTGTCAAGGATTAATGAAAAGAGCAGTTATGCTAAGAATCAGCCACAGCTTATTCAGTCTCAAATAAAACAACTATTTAGATGATATCATAGCTCAGTAGCAAGCATAAAAAATGATATCGTTGATAAACACAACTGGATTTCTCTGGAACAACACAGTCAAGCAGTAAAGTATTAGAAACCCGAGTTCATATCCTTACAAACTGCGACAAACAATAGCTTGGGGGGGAGGGGGTGGGAAAAAGAGAGAGAGAAAAATCATTGGGTGAGGACTGTTCGTACAGACAGTGTTTAAAGAAATATTTCACCACTGGGAAAATAAGAAATGTGTCCCCTTAATAAAGAAACACAGTTCAATGCAGACTACACAATATCTCCAATGAGAGAAAAGACTTAAACCCCTATGCATATGGCAACAGAAAGAACTCACATTCCAAAGTGTTGAAATAATCAACTTTTTAAAGCATGGTTTATTTTATCTTAATCTACTGTCTCCCTCTTCTAGTGTATCTTAAAATATCACTCAAAATTTTGAACATGGTTTTTGGAACCTTTCCCCAAGTTCTCTCACTGTAGTCTTAATTTATCGCTAGGATACTGGAAGATAAATACTCTAAAGTTAACTCCACCTCATCTCAGAGTTAAATTTAACAGTCTTTCCCTCAATTTGATGCAATGTTGTTTTCCCTCTTTATCTATTTTACAAGCTAAACCAGCAACATTTTGGTTTATATAATTTTACCTGTCTTTTGGCCAGATCTGTTTTATGCAGCATTATTTGCAATTTAGCTCAAAAACCTCTGAAAATTAAGTTCATCTACAAATGATAAAGCACATCTTTTTCAGAACCACCCAGATTTTAAGGACTGCAGAACAGTGATCTTCCAAGAGTTAAAATAGATACTATAATTTGAAATGAGTACATAAAGTGTGGCTTTGAGCTTTGTTTTCATCCACTAATCCATTAAGGTATCTACTAAGATGTTAAGCAAAACCAACAAAGCTAAAATAAAATGAGCAATTCTGAGCAATGGAAAGACACACTTAGCAAGCAGCATAACCAAATTTAACTTTCATGTCCCCATTCCCTCTTCTTTACTCCCACTCACCCCAGACAACAGTAAACAACTACCATAAATTTCTGCTAAGACCAAAAGAGGGACACAAAATTGCAAGAAACATGACACAAGTCATTCTGTGGCTGCTCTTAGGCAAAATTAATGATGGGTTTGAAAACAGGCTTTCATAATTATTATAAAACATACAAACAAACAAACAAAAATAAAGAGAGAAAACTTAAATATCTCCTACCATTTATCTTCCCATCAGCTCATTTACAGTCATAATTCTTGGGTAAATATAAAACATAGAGGGATACAGAATCTTCTCGTACTTAAACCATTGCATTAGGGAACAAAAGTCTATTTTAAAGGTGTGAATTACAGAGTTCATTCATCAAAATTTGTAAGTTATGGCTCCCAAGTAGAATTTCAGGCAAAACATACAATATGCTCAAGTCACAGTTACTACCAATTTGGAAATCTATTTGATTCACAAAAATAACACAGCACTCTAAAAAAAGCAAGCATGTCTGCAAACATGCTTTATTTCTCTTTCTATTCCTGATATGCACACAGATTCTCAATGAAATAATGGTCATTGATGTCAAATGATGTAGAAGTCAATGATGGCTTCTAACAGTATAACTGGTATTAATTTAAAAAGTAAAAGCTCATAATTTGACCAACTTTCCTTTTTTCGGGAAAATATTTAGAGAAAAAGAAAGAATGGGTAGAGAGATCAAAATTCTGATTCTTTTGAACTACATAATTATAAAAAATGGTTTAAATAGAATAGTCTTCTTGACACTACTCTTCTAACCAAAATAAGCCAGTAAAAAAGGTTGTATTAAAACTCTGTAAGCTAAACTTTAAATGGAATATATGAACACAATATGGCAGAAAAGGAGGAAACAATGATCAGTGAAGAGCAAAATAAAATTTATTTGCTTCACTTGCAAAATTCAAGTATGGTTGGCAATGTGGAGAACAATGTAACATATTATAAAAGAAAGCTAAATGCTACAGTACAGAAGAGCTTTCAGATATTATCTGAAGGGTTGCAACAGCAGAAGTAACATTCACTTTAATTTCATGCCATCTGCAAGTAGATATTAATTTTGAGGAAGATGTTTCCTTACCAACCACCATGAGAGTAAATTCAAATCCCTTCTTCACAGACTTCCGATGAACCTGATTGGGAAGGTTTGCAAATCCAACATAACCAGGGGTTTCTGGATTGGTAAACTGAGCAGGCTGTTGCTAAAAATAAAATAAAATAAGGTATAAAACATACTTGTTCGTGGCGACTTCAAATACTATAAACCATAACCAAAGAAAAGTGGAGGAAAATTAGAAATTTAGCGGATCTTTCAGCACTCTGAAGTCTCCCCTTTGCCTCTTTACTGTTCTCACTAGAACTTTTAAAGAAAACCTGATAAAGTTGCTTCCCTTTATCAGGATATGGTGGGATACAAGGTCACTTCTCCATCATTTAAATCATAGGGTTTGAAAGTTGAAGTAGTTTTAAAAGAAAGGATTGATCAACTGCATGAACCTTGAGCTAAATAAATAAATCAGTTTTGTTTATTCATCTATCCAGCCAAGAACACTTTAAGCAAAAGAAAACAAAAAGTGCATTTATTTAAACTACAAAGTACAGGTACTTGTCATATCATGTCAGTAATGGTATTAAGTTATTAAGTTAACGCACATTTTTAAAGGGGATTTTGGTAAACAGATCAGTTAGCTCTATTTAGCAAAGGAATAAGGACGCAAACAAGAATTAAATCTAACAACACTTTTAAATTATTTCTACTCAAAACAGTAACAGACGTTTCACTGCAAAAATGTATCAGATAGTGAGTCTCAGTGCCATTCCCTTAGCTAAATAAATAAATAAATAAAATAAAAAGTCAGGAGTATTATCAGCTCACCAAAGAAGTTTATACTACATAAAGGAAAGTACTTTCATAAGTGTTTTGTATTACTGAATAATAGTGTGGTCTCTAAAAGTGAATTCCCTTATTTAATTCTCTCATTCAAGGTGAATTCTCTTAATAAATTTAAGGATTTATTTATTTTGAAATAAACTGTCGTGAAACACTATGTAACCGTTATACATTTTCTGCTTAGAGACAAATACTTAAAAATGATGCATCAGTTTTACATTGTTACATTCGATTAGAAAAATGTCATTCTTACCTTGGACATCTTTAAGGAAGATCAGGGACAAATCTGAAACAAAATGGTTTTCAGAGTATTAGAGATCATATAGTGGAGAAAGAAGAAACAAATGTAAGTATAATCTCCGTTATTGTGCACAAAATTAAAGAAGAATTCTTGAATTTATTTTGGACATCCAGAATTTGAAATAGTGCAAATAATTTCTCACAGAACACCAGCGGCTGAATCCCCAGTATTAACAAGGAGCAAAATTTTCAGGAGCCATCAATTTTATTCCTACCAATGGACTGCAAGCTCAAGCAACAGGAATGGG
Source organism: Eudromia elegans (assembly GCA_003342815.1). NCBI lineage: Eukaryota > Metazoa > Chordata > Aves > Tinamiformes > Tinamidae > Eudromia > Eudromia elegans. Next base: position 182,540 of record PTEX01000212.1, read on the forward strand.
AAGTGCTGAGTCTGAACAAATAAAAACTTTTACCTCCTTTCAGAAATCAACCAAAGCAAGCACTTTGCTGAAAAAAACATGTCACTGTTTACAGGAAAACATTTTTTTCCCCCAGAGCTTACAAGAAACGAAGAAAAAAAGCATGTAGATTTTTTTTACTTGAAGCTCCTCCCTCTACACATTTCCTTTTACTCTGGGTGTGCTGTAAAGACCTGATAGCTTCAGAACGAAAGATCACTGTCTCCTGTTTGACCTGGATGCATGTAAACTCAGTCTCTCATTTAAGCTTCCGTGGCCCAGATAAGTTTTCCAGACGTAGCCTTATCACTTTGAGACACACAGCTGAAAAGAAAATCTCTTGTCTGACATTTCCCTGAAGAAAGACCTCTTAAAGCACCGAGATCTGCCAACAGAGAATACTTCTCTTGTTTAATTCACATGATTTCAGGAAACAGTATGATTTGCTAGGGCAAGATAAAAATGTCAGCAAATGTGGTATATTTGGGGGAAGAATTCCCGTTCCAGTCACTCTCTCCTACTTGATTTCTTTTTCCAAAAAAGTATCTGCTCCCTCTTTCCAAGCCCCCATAATGGTACCTGCCTTTTATCCAGCTAGCAGACACCCACTTTCGTTCTACAGATTTAAAATTCTCCCTTGGACCCCTTCCATCTTCCAAACACTCTCAGCTCTTGCAATTATCTCCCCTTCTGAAGAGGAAAATTTTACAGGCTATGTGCACCGAGTCATCCTCTCAGTCCCCTGAACTCTGTCCTCAGAAAGAACTCCTGTCTTTTTTTTTTTTTTTAAAAAAAAAAAGTATGGGAGATAGAGAAATCAGTAACTGCTAGGGGAGAACTAACCACAGTGAGTTAAAATGGTATGTCTTTAAAAAACAAAACAAAACAAAAAAAGCACTTTGGGTGATTTCATTTCTTGCTAGTGTAGTTTCCAGAAGAAATGCCATAGCTGCCAAAAATCTTCACCAGTTTCAAGTCGAACTTTGTCTTCTCCCTGGCACAAAAATCTTGGCCTCCTATCTGATACTTATAAGACGGCTTTGCCTTCGACGTGGCTTTTACAAAGAGTATTTAGTTTGGGAGAGCAGGCGATTGCATTGAAACAAATGGTCATCGAGTAAATCAACTTCACTTCACATGAAGCTGAACATGCTGGCAAAAAAAAAAAAAAAAAATCTAACTGCCCTTTCACAGTCACAGACAAAAAACAAACAGGTAATATTTTTTTTTAGCCAAAACATCTTCTTGAAAGTAAAGCCCCTCATCTGCAATGTCTAGATTTTCAGCAACAAATCAGATGGAGAGCAGTGAGGCTCTTGGCAACGTCACTGGTGAGATTTTGGTCTTAGTGGCGATTGCTCTGGTAACAACTCCTCCTTCCCAGAGCGTTTCCTGCCGAGTGATGTCACCGATCTCTGCTCAACTGTTCTCCATGAGGGCTTTCCAAGGCCCAACAAAGCCAAATCCCGCACGGAAGAACATTCCCAAGCGTTTCCGAGAGCAAAGGACAACTTCTCACAGCTACCGGGCAGCAAGGGAGAGGCATCTAAGCAAACCGGGGAGCAACATTCGGGTTTAATACGTGCACCTAGCCCCAAAACCTTTCACAGAAGACTTTCCACATCGAGTTCCCTCGAGGCCCGTGGCTGAAACTCTCCCACGCAGAGAGCAGCTCGCAACCTCCGAGGCATCCAGATTTTCCTCTGGAGCAGGTCGGTCATGTTCCTTACCCTCAGCCGGCACTGTGCGAGCAAGCATCGTCTGGAGCCCTGCATGCGAGTGCACGGCTGCTGCCTTACCTCTAGCTCGCTATTTTAACATCCCCTTCTCCCCCGCCCCAGAAACAGGAAACTGCATCTTTGAAAGCCTCGGCGTGAGGTTTTGGCTGAGTTTTTGCACCTTTAGCTGACTGCTCCCCCGCACAAAAAAAAAAAAAAAAAAAAAAAAAAAAAAAAAAAAATTTTTTTTTTTTTATGAGCTACGTTGAGAAAGAGAGGATGTTATTCCCGACTAGGAACCGGAAGGAAAACGAAGCAGGTCGCCGCCTCACGAGCAAACCGAAGCTCGCTCGTGTCCTCCCCCAGCTTCCTCCTTCCCCAGTCGCGCTCCCCCCCCCTCACCAGCCTCCCCGCGCTCCCCTCAGCGCTTTCCCGAGGAAGGGCTCCCAGAGGAACTTCCGTACCCGTTTCCCGAGGAATCTCGCCCCCACGCTCCCCAAACCGCCCCCCCTTCCCCTCTCCCTCCGCGGGAAGCGCCGGGCGCCCTTTCCCACCCGCCGCGAGCGCGGCCGCTCGCCGTGGCCTCACCTGCCGGCCCGCGCGCAGCAGCCGCCCCGCCCAACGGCCGCGCCCGCCCAACGGCCGCGCCCGCCCAACGGCCGCGCCCGCCCAACCCGCCGCGGGCGGGGCCGCCGTGCGCACGCGCGCGCCGCCCGTCGCCATAGCGACCCGCCGAGCGAGGGGGGACGTGCGGGAGGGGCCGCCCTTATGCGGGTAGGTCGCGCCGAGCGCTCTTCTTTGCCAAGATGGCGGCCGGCGCCTCGGCCTCGTACCCAGCCTAGGCTTCGCTGCGGGCCCGCTAGAGGTAACGGCCCCCGCGGCGTCTGGCGAGCGGCGGTAGCCGCGCGGGGCTTGCGCGGGAGAAGGCGGGCGCGGCGGGGCGAGGGACGGGGCCACAGTGGCGGTGGGGCGGGCGGGCGCGGTCCCGGCCTCCTCCGACAAGATGGCGGCAGCAGAGAGACGAGCTCGGCGGGCGGCTGTTCTAGCGGGTGCTCTATGGTGGCGGCCCTCGCCATTGGCGCCGCGCGGGCCACGTGCCGCCCTGGCGGACCCCCCGCCCCCCGCTACCATCGAGACGGCGGGGGCGCTGGAGGAAGGGCCCGAGTCGCGGCCCGCGCCCTCGCCGCGGGCGCCGAGCGTCTCCGCCCGCCCTTGAGGCCCGGCCGGCGGGGGAAGCGGCGCCTCTCGAAGCTTCTCTGCCGGGTGTCCCTAGAGCGGGGCCCGCGAGCGCAATGAGTTCGTCAGGCCCAGGCCGGGCTTGGTTGCACGTAGCGTGATTTGACCCCATCAGTGGCCCCAACCCGGCGCGTGGGAGGTCGGGCTGAGCTGAGAGCGGCGGCGCTGCTCAGAGGAGCCTCCGAGTCATCCCTGGGCTCGAGTTCCAGGAGTCGAATGCCCAGTTCCGTGCTGGGAGGCGAAGGTTAAAGTCCCTCACTGTCCCCAGGCGCTCGGGAATCGCTTCTTTTCCTATAGTGCTGCGTAATGGGAGGGAAACGTGGACGCGTAGGTGTGTGATAATGCCACTTCGTTGCCTACTTCAGCAAGGTTTTTCTGCTGCCTGGTGACTCAGTCTCCATTTCCCGTACTGTTGCTCCGAATGAACCCTATTACTCTTTGCTGGTCAGAAGACATTTTAACAGTGTAACAGCTCCTTCGTTTTGTTTTGGGGACTATTTTGTTTGTATCGGGGTTTTGATTTGTTTTTTTTCCAACCTGTGCTGAAAACTGAGGGCAGTGATTCACGGGTGATAACATCACAAGTGACATTTCACCTTGGATCTTCCAGCCTCTGGTGTAGGAATATGCATCAGAGACCGGGAGAGGAAGCCGTAAGCTAATCTATAGCCATACATCTGTCAAAGCTGTGCATCTGCAGATCTTTGTTTGGGTTGAAGCTGCTAGAAACAACCATCTTCCTGTTTGCACAAAGAGCTCAATGCAGGGTGGCCCCAAGAAGGTTACTCACCTTCCCAACCCTTTCCCTTCCAAAAAGCCCACTGTGCTGCAGTGTTTTTTTTCACAGATCAGAATGACAGCCAGAGGAAAAGCTCCAGACACAGAGGTGACGGTATCCAGAGGCCCACAGTCTTTGCTGGAAGAGGCATTGCTGTTTTCTAGCCTGAGATTTGCTGCTGAGGCCGTGTTTAGGAGGCCTGGGTTGTTTTCCAGAGGACCTTTGCTAAGTGATTTTTTTTTTTTTAATTATTATTTTTTAAGGAATGGTTAAGGAAAAATTTTGTATTTGTCCTGTATAAATCGCTCCAGTGTTTTGCACATGCTCCTGTTTAGGTCTTTGTTGCAAGTTAAGCTGATTTCCCATCCTCTTTCCCTCCCATCGCATGCTCACATTGGAAATACTGAAGGTTTTCTGACTGTGCCTTTCATAAAGGTTATGATATTCCCCCCTTTTTCATGGGTTGTCTTTTTTTCTAGGCTGGGATCATGAAGGAGGAGATGAGAGGAAAAGGAAGGGATTTTTGTGTGATCCAGGATTGGAATGAGTTTATGCACAGCAACTCTGATAACCTGATAACTTCATTTTTAATAGAATAACAGCACTTGCTCTTAGTAAAGTGGCTAGTCTTGCTTTCAGTTCCCATTAAGATACTAATTAAGACAGTAAGGTCCAGAAAAAGAGAGAGATGTGGATTTTTTAGGTGTTTTCTGAGAATTAAAATGTTGGAACTGATACTAGAATTGATACTGCCATTTGCCATATGGGCAGTTTGCTTTGCATGTGGCAGCGTGTTGACCTGGGACAGGGGCGTTGGGGACCTTTTTGCCATGGTTATTTTGGGAATTTGCCCAGGTAACATGAGTTGAAATGGCTATAAGAATGAACAGCAGTGTTGAGGCTTCTGTGTGGTTTCTTTGCATTCAAACTGAACATGCGTATGTGGCTGGAAAAGGCTCTCGGGGTGACTGAGAGGGTATATCTGACCACTCAAACCAACAGTTCCTGTAGACTGTAAGATTTGCATGAGAACTTTTTTTCTTTCTGCTGAAAATGAGATTCAGTAGCAGTTCAACCTTGTTTTGTGTTCAAGAATGCACCGTCTAAAGCTTATAAAATGAACCTTAGAGCGAAATAACACTGTCCTTGTAGGTGTTTAGAAACCAAACAGCAGTCAAGTTGGGGTCTAGAAACTGCCTTTTTGCTTTCCTAGCATCGAGAAGGAGATAAATTATAGAGCATCAAGCTCCTCCTTAGTAGGACTCAACACCCAAGTGTGATCTGGAGAGGCACCAGAGCAAGAATTGCAAGCTCTTTAGCACCCTATGGACAAAACACCATAACAGCATCTCCTCTGGAGTGGGACCCTTTTAGAAATGCTGTTCTAATCCTGATTGAGGCTGTGGGAATTGCAACAGGGATTTCTCAAGCGAGCTGGGACAGGCAAGTTTGCCCAGGATGTAACAAGTCCAACTTGTCGCAGGGTGCGTTATAGAGAACCCAAGAGCCTCCTAACCTTTTGCAACATCTGCACAAGGAGCAAGTAGGTGTTATTTGTTTTAAAATACCCAAATTGCCAAGGAAGAGATAGGAGAGGGAAGCCCAGCTGCAGGATTGGGCCTCTGTTCCTGTTTCTGATTGCCATAACCTTGAAAGAAGAGAGCTTTACATTGTATTGTGTCCCTGCACCGTGATATTTGCTGGTGTTTTGTTTTGGGCTCTGTTTGATTTGCTCAGGGAGCTGTTCCGTGTCCTAAAAGCCTCCTACGTGAATCTCCTGTGCTATGTTACCATATGAGATGGAAAAATCCTGCGTTTTCCCTGTCTTCCTTCTACAAACTGGCAGCCTGCAGCTCCTGAGGCTGCAGTAAAAATGTACCTTGTGTTATTGAGGGCTAAAGAAAGAGGTGTCAATAAATAGGGAGGAAAAGTTCTAGCTAAAGCAAAAGAGAATGAAAAAGCTCCTTTATTTAGACTATTTATTGTATAAGAGAGTTGAGATTGCTGGAAGATTTCTGTATGGTAAATGGTTTTATTTCGTAAGAAACCGGTGTCTGTTCAAGCTGAAGTGGTTGTGTCTTCCCTCATTTAGGTGACTTACTGTATTTAGATGTATTTTTCAGTGTTTCTAAGTACGTGGACTTTCCCAGCAGAAATATCAGCTTCCTTTCCAGCAGCTCTAACAAAATCGCGAGTACTTTCCTTTGAACTAGCTGGTAGACATCTTTGTCTTTCCCACTGCTTCAGTTTGGCTGCATTTTGCATCCAGGAGATCTGTAAAGTCTCAAGGTTATCTAATATTTTGGAAATTATTAGTAGATATATTAGAAATATAAATAACTTAGATACTTCATGCCTTAGAGTGGTAATTTCCTGAGTTTGTTTTCCAAAGTGCTGGATAGCTCAGTGTTACACATGCAGCCTCTCTTAAGCAGCAGTGCTTAATTGGACTGCAAAATGAAATGCATTTTTCTGCCAATGCAAAAGAATTGGGAATCACTTTCATTTTGCACTCAGCAGGGACTGAAGGTGATTTCCAGCAACTTTCCTAAGGATTTTGCACTGTTGGGAAAGAACCACTTTGGAAATGCTTTTGGATTGGGCTGCTAGATTTATTTATTATTAGAGGAAAAAGAACATGCAACAAACCAATAAGTGACTTGTGCCTAAACATATGTCACAGATCTGGGTGATTATAGTAAGCCCCAAGAGCAGCCATACATATCAGTAGTCTGTGCCCAGTGCTTCTTGTCTGCACAGCAGACATCCATGAATGGAAATAGCAATGAGGGCTACTTTCTTGATATCTACATAACGCTGTGTTGCTGCTACCTATTTTGTGGTCATAAATCCAAGGAGTTGTTGATTTAGGGAAGGAAAAAGCTTTGAATCCAACAGCATTTTGACTGTTACAGCTCAGCTTGTTGCTGTTTCCGTGTGGTACTGAGCTGATAACTTCTTGTTGGGGTCTGTGCCATAGCCCACGTGCAGTCCAGGGGATAAGGTCCATTCGAGACTTGTGACTTGAAGGAAGGTCACTGGCCTTCTGTCTCCAAATAGATCAGATGGCGTTAACTTTCCAAAATATACCCCCTGTATGTTCTCAGGGACAGGTTAACTGGAGTGCTGTTGCGTCACTCGAGCATGGGCTGGTTTGTGGCAGTGGTGCCTGGTGAGGCCATCGGTCCCTGTCCCTTTCTGGACGAATGCAGAGGACTTCGCTGCCTGTTGCGCAGTTCAGATCCACCCGCAGAAGCTCTTGCTGCCTCCCCTGCCGGCCTGTTAGCCCCGCGGCTCTGGGCACTGCCAGTTAAGCTGGATATTTTGCAAAATCAACTGGGCGTTTGCCAGAGATGAGGGACAAACAAAGCCTGGGGCTGGCTGCGTGGCAGAAACAGGGACAGAGGGCACGGGACAGATATGTGGGGCACGTCAGGAGAAAGGAGGAGGACACCAAGGAGCTGATCCAAGCACAATGCCCCTGCTGCAAGCAACAGAGGCAACGCTGGAGAAACCCTGCTGGGCTGAGACATCGGGAGTTATTGAACTGGATTCGTCCCCACTCACAACCTTGGGTGAGGAGCACAGGAGCCGAGGCTGGTTTTATCTCCTCACGGGTGCTGGAGGCCCTGGGGCTTGTCCGACCTCCCCTGCCCTTCACTCTGCTCTTTGGAAACTCGGCTCCAGCACCCAGTGAAAAGTAAAGTTCGACCTTATCTCTGCTCAAGTGATAAAGCTGAAGGTAAACTCACGGTGGAGCACAAAAAAGGAAAGCCAAGGAGAAGAACTCAGGGAGCAGATCGGGTGAGGAAGGAGGAAAAAAAACCTGACCTGTTGTTTGTATCTTCAGCGTGGAGCTGCTATGGTCTCCTGAGAATCAGTGGCATGGGTTTATGGGGACCCTGTGAGGCCCTGGCAGACAGCACGGTCTAATTAAGTGACTTATAAGCAGAACTGGTTAAATAGCAGCAGTGGGTAGAGCTAAAAACAACTACCGTGTGCTCTTATAAACAGGTTTGCAAAGTTAAAACATCAAGTTGCTGGCTCTGCTGATTGAGGCAGAGCTGTGGCTGAAAGGGAGGAAATGGCAAATGTCCACAGAAGTTCCCAAGTTCTTTGCAATAAAAGACATTTTAACCCTCCCCAAACTCTGAGAGCTCTTGGTGCTCAGGGCAATACCCAGCTCATCCAGGAGAGACAGGAACAGTGCACGGGTGGAGGGCTGCAAGTAACAAAGCACAAAAACTTCTCCATCCACACTTGTAAATCCACCCCAAATGCAGGACTGAGCAGGGTGGGAGCTGAAAGGCTCCTGTTCTCCAAGCATAAAATAATACTGAAGTTATTGGCATGGGTGGAAATGGCTTTTGCTCGCTTCTCCTTTCACCGCAGGCTCGGAAGGGCTTCGTGGAGCTGGCAGAGCAGCGTGTCTGGCGCTCTCGCTGTCGGTTCAGATCACCGTGATGGAATCTGCCAAATACACCGAGAGTCGCTCGCTTAGCCCGGTGGAGATTAGAAATTAGTGCTCGGCTGCGGCCAGGCTGAGCCCCTGTCGCGTGAGCTGTGAACGGCACAAAGGGAAAGGCAGGACCAGAAGCAAGGGGCCTTGCCATCGCCCTTGGAAAATACCCTCACCGGACACCACCCTCGTTGCCTTTTTGGAGGGAAATGTTGCCAAAGGTTTCCACAATTTAAAGTCATTCCGAATACAGGCAAATTGGTAGCTCTCCCTGCAAGTTTAATTCTGTTGTTAGTTTTTGGGAGGGAGGTTATTTTATGATCATGATGCAGCTTTTAAGGTTCTTGTTTTCAAGTTGTTCATTTCACCAAAAGAAAGAACTAAAAATCCTCCCCGATGGAAGGCCCTTGTGGAGCTGCGTGACTCGGGGAACTGCAACGCAGAGGAAAGCATACCAGCGAACGGATAAAGTTTATAAAAATGGAGCGCTGGCATTCCCGTAAGTCTGCCTTATCCAATAAATATTAGTAGCTGAGCAACCTTTAAAAGCTTCGGAGGAGCCATGAGCAACCTCGCTTAGGCTTTATGTGCAAGACCTGGGCTAAAAGCAGCCAAACTGGATTAAAAATAAAAAAAACCTTCTGCATCTTCATACAGTTTCCACACTTAAATTGCAGCTCCTCTCCATGTCACCCTCTATTCGCTCATAAATATTGTCGTTTGGGTTGTCTCGCATATTTTCTGTCCTTTTCTTTCCCTGTTTGTTCCATCTGTTTGCCTACATTCAGCCCCTAGGAAAAGGAGCGGTTGCCATCGCTAAACCATGGCAAATGGTACCTAAATCCCACCTGTCTGGGAATACCTGTAGGAGCACGTCAGGGACACATGGCAGATTTGAGGTTAAGGAGAGGGTAAGCTTTTAAAATTCCTGAATATATGACAAATAATACAAAAAATAAAAAAGGTGGGGAGGAGGGGGCAAGTTCAGGGCTTTGCATGTCCCTTGAGTTTCCAAGTTGTGTGTTATGTGGTGCAGGAGAGCTCTGGCGACATCGTTTTGTTTAAAAAATTGCCACGTGTTCATTTCGAGCTGCAATTGCTAAGGAAGAAGGAAGGAGAGACACCAAAAAGGTGAAGAAAAGAACGGGATCCACGCAGGCAACAGAGGCTGGAGTGACCGTTTCCTTCTGAAGACGGGCGAGGAAATAGTGCCTGCTTTGTTCTGCGCTGTCATCTTGTCCTCGCAGCCTGGGCCACGCTGATATTTAACTGCAAGCAGCCTTTGAAATGCAGCTTTGGGCTAACTTTTGGTGGGAGATTTTTGGGGTTTTTTTCCCCCTCCTTTTACAGTTTCCCCAATGGTCTGTTGGGGGGCTGGTCTTCGGCCTCTCTTCCCATTCTTGTACCAAGTCGTGTTTTGCTTCTCTGTCAACATGTAACGCGCCACCGGCAGATACTTTATTTTGCTTCACCCCTCTTGTTTAAAAATACTTGTCTTAAGAGTGGCTTTTGGCTCCAGGAGAGGGAAGACCCGGACATTCCTCTAGTCTGATAAACTTTGATAGCCGCACATGCTGGTAAACTTGAAGTACAGGCGGACGCGTCCTCTCAGCTGTTCTCAGTTGGAAGGTGCTGTTTCTAGTAGTATCTCATTCCCTCCCCTCTTTTTTTTCTTCCCCCTTGGTTATTTTGCAATCTTAACTTCTCCTTAAAGCCAGACTCGTGTAAACTGGCGGTGAAATGTCTGTCTGGGCCGCGTGTCCTCGTGTTCTCCATTAGCTCTGCCGTTACGTTCCCCGTATTGAGCCGCTGGTCGCCTGTGCCGCCGCACCCGAACCCCCCCTCCCCGTAGCGGGGCTGTGCTGGGGCCGCGCGGGGCCCGCGTGTCCCGCCGCGCGCGGGGCCGCCCCGCAGCTCCTCCGCGGGGCCGGCCCGGCCCGGCCGCTCCCGCTGACGTGCGGCGCCGCCATTGGCAGCGGCGCGGCCTATATAGGCGCGGGGCGGCGCGGCCCGCAGCGCCGCGGGGCTTCTCCGGCGGGGCGGGCGGCGGCCACGGCACCAAGTAAGTTGCGGGACGGGGTCCCGCGTGTCGCCCCCGCCGCCCCTTCCCTGTGGCGGGCGGTGCCGACGTGGATGCTGCGGTGGGGGGAGCGGGCGGCCTCGCGTCCTCCCGCGGCACCGACGTGTCAGCGGGGCCTCCTCGCCCTGGGGCAGCGGCGGGGGCGCCCCGGCCGCCGCGGGGGCTCCGGGCGCGGGGCCAGCCCGAGGCCGCGTGTGCGCAGCGCCCCCCGGGCGGCCGCGCCGGGCCCGTGTCCCCGGGCGTCCCCCCGCCGCGCCGGAGCGGGATCGCGTTGCGGCCGCGGCTCCAGTTCGCTGCCCGCCGCCGCCGCGGAGCCGATCGGGTTTCCGCACGTGCCGCCCGGAGGCCCCGCGCGGGGAGCGCGGAGCGGAGGGGGATGGGGGGGTAGTTGCGGTGCCCCCCCCCGCCCCAGCAGGGACGTGGCGGCGGCGCGGGGGCCCTTTAAGGCACCGCCCCGCCCGCGCGCGCCCCGCCCCCGCCGCCAGTGCTGAGGTGGCGCTGGCCGCGCCGCCCCCCACCCGCGGGCACCGCCGGCCGCCCCGGAGCGACCCGGGCCTGGAGGCAGCGCGGGCCGGGCCTCGTCCGCGGCCCCCGCGACGCGGCTTCATGCGGTTCCCCTTCCTCTTCGCTACAGCAAAAGCTGGCAGGCTGACGGACGGGCAGCGTACAGGACGGACTCTCTGGCTACTGACCATTTAGCTGGTGAGTCCGTTCCGCCGGGATGGGATGGGGTGGTGGGGCTGCTCGGGCAGCCGAGAGGGTTCCAAGCGTGGCCCCAAGGCAGCGGGAGGTGAGGCGCCTGCGGGAGCTGCCTCTAGGAAGCAGCAGCGTCTATATGGGCCTGTATGGCTTTGGGGAGGAGGTATCTCGTGGTCTTGGGCTGCCTACCTAGCCCTTCACTAAGTCATTAAAAAATTAGATATCTTAATGCACAGGCTAATTGGAGTACACGTTGGCAACTTCTATGGTCCCCCTTGCCGGTGGCCACTTGAGGCTGTCCATTCCCTCCCAGCTCCTGTTGGGGCAATGGGAGAACCAGGCAGCCGCCGGGGCTGCAGGCCCGTTACTGGGGGGGGTTTAGTAACGGCGCGTCGTCGCTAAAGGGTCGCGGGCGGCGCCTCTCTTGCAGTGGCAAACCCGGATTGTGTGTGGGTGGGAAGTCGACAATGAGCTCCGTGGCAGTTCTGACCCAGGAGAGCTTCGCTGAACACCGCAGCGGCCTGGCCCAGCAGCACGTGAAAGGTGAGGAAGCGCCGCCGCGGCGGGCACGGCCCCGCCTGCGCGGCAGGAGGCGCGCCGAGCGCCGCATGGGGTGAGCGCGCTCCGGTGCCGCTGCCGCCGTGGCTCTGCTCACTGGCGTTCGGGTGAGTTCTGCACCCCTTCTCGGGCTGAAGTGAACATACAGTCAGACAAGGCCAGGCAGGGTTGTCTCCTGCAGCCTGTGCTCTTCCTAGGCTGATGGCGCTCCAGATGGGGCTGCCCCGTGAGAATAACTGTCACGGGAAGCATAACACACAAGTCGTTCGCTCGCCCTCGTTACTAGTGCCTAAACACACTTAGGCTGCTATAAAGCAGGGTGATTCTGCCTGGAGAGCATCTTACACCGCTGTTTGCATCATTCTAGTTACGGCTTTAAACTCTGAAGAAGAGAATGATCCTCCAACCTACAAGGAAGCCTTCCCTCCGCTCCCCGAGAAAGCACCATGTTTGGAAACCGCCCAGGAACCGTCTGGGCCCTGGTGCAAGATTCGACCCATAAAGGCTTCCATCATCACTCAGGTTGGTGGGAGTCAGGTTTAAAGCTTAAGTACTCTCCCTTGTAGCACTCTGGCACAAAGGTGTATTTTAGGAAGGGACCTAAAGAGCAGGACAGCCCTCTGGCTACAGTGCGCTCCTGATTTCCCCGGGAGCTGCAGTGTCTCCCCTTGGAGGGGTTGCACAAACCTGGGAATTGCTAGTCCGGGGTGGCAGAGGCAGGAGGAGATGCTGGAGCATTCCAAACTGTACCAAATACCCATGTCATTTCCTTACTTGCCCTCTGAGCAGGTGTTCCATGTGCCACTGGAGGAGAGGAAGTACAAGGACATGAACCAGTTTGGAGAAGGCGAGCAGGCCAAGATCTGCCTGGACATCATGCAGAAGACAGGAGCTCACCTGGAGCTGTCTCTCGCAAAGGACCAGGGCCTTTCCATCATGGTCTCTGGCAAGCTGGAAGCCGTCATGAAGGCTCGGAAGGAGATTGTCGCTCGGCTGCAGACTCAGGTGAGGGCACCTAACTGTTCCTCGCTTGGTCGGCGCTCTTCCCTGTGGCGCGCGGATGCTTGGAGACCCTTGGGCAGGTCTTATAAGCCAGAAAGGTGTTATTAGATGACTAATTCAGCTTTGCATTATGTTTTCAAAGTACCCAATTGGCAATTTGGGATGGAGATGAGGTTTAAAATAGGGTTCAAAGTTAATTACAGGCCCTGGCGTTGCATGAAGGGTGGAGGCTGCAGTCGCCGCATTGCAAACGGCAACTTGGTGCTAAGGTGCTGCTGCTGGAGGGGGGCAGCTGCTCGCTCAGGCAAGGGCAGCAGGTTGTGCGAATGAGCCTGTGCCTTCCCTAAGCTCTTTTTGAGAAGGGTGGAGGGAGGTGGGGGAAAGAAGGAAACGGAGAAGAGGAATGGTGAGTGAAAGCTTTGTTTCAGGGCTCCGGATTGTGTAAGTTTAGCCACACCGATAGGGAGCCAAAACCTGCTGCTGTTTCGGTTGCTGCTGCTTTTGGCTCTGCAGGTTTGGATTCCTCACCTGCTGCTCGAGTCCCTAATCACAGGGCATTTCTTGTCAGCGCATGTGGCAGCCACCACTCGAAGGGTAATGTCGAAGCAGTTAATGCAATAGCTAATGCAGTGTCTGTTCAGCCCGTGTGTCATGCTCTGCCGCAGGGAAGAGAATGAGACAAACCCTTAATAACGTGCACTTGGAAAAGTACTTGGGGTTGTTCTGCTGTAGATCCATGACCCAGTGTCCCCAAACACACCTCCTACTGCCACAACTCTGAAAGGTGTGTCTGTGTTCTCAGCTTCTCCTGGGCTTGACTGCCTTCAGTAGAAAGAGTTGAAAACAAAGTCGTCTGTCTTGTGGTTCTCCCGACACAGTTTGAATCGTGTGTGTAATCATTCTTGGTAGTCGCATTTGCACAGGCATCGCCAGTCATACCCAGCCAGCAAAAACTCACACAACAAGAAGGGAGGAAGTCCACAAACGTTGTTACAAGCCAGCCCTGCAATGGCAGATGGAGAGAAGGCCCCTTTTCTGCAAGAGACCCTCCGGAACTGCTCACAGGCTTGGCTGTGTCGCAAAGAAGACACCTTGCAGGGAATGGCAGGCAGGCTCTCGGAGCTGCCTGCCTGCCAGAATAGCTCTCTGGTGTTGAATTTCCGTTTCCTAGGAATCAGGCGGTGTTTCTTGTTCTCTGTAGGCTGAGCAGCAGGTGCCAGAGTTCAGATAAACTCCATCCTTGAGCCGTCCTCTCACTTGCTCTCTGCTGTTACTTCTGAGGCTTATGCAGGGTGACTGGCAGCTCTTCATCTAGGCCTGAAAGCCTTTGGTAATTGAGAGGCCTATTTCTGTATCTCAACTAAACAGGATTTGGGAGGGAAGGACAGTTTTAGACTTCTGGAATACAGATCCTTTGGGTCAACTGTTCTTGTTCAGTAGCAGCCCTCAGACTCGGTGTGTTTGGAAGGGGCTGTGCTTGCTCTGAGGGGCACTGCTGAGCAGCACCAAACTCGATTTCCCTGGCTCCATTCCTGTGGCTCTACCAGTGCAGACAAAGGTCCTCACAGATGCTCGGTTCTTGCGTTTCAGGCTTCAGCGACAGTTGCCATCCCCAAGGAGCACCACCGCTTTGTCATCGGAAAGAATGGCGAGAAGCTGCAGGACCTGGAGCTCAAAACTGCGACCAAAATCCAGATTCCCCGCCCGGATGACCCCAGCAATCAGATCAAGATCACCGGCACTAAAGAAGGGATCGAGAAGGCCCGACACGAGATCCTGCTGATCTCAGCTGAGCAGGTATTTGGGCTCTGTGATGGGATCTGAAGAAGCGTTTTTGCTTCTCCACAGTGTTTTAGATGCTCATGGGCACATTCAGTCGCTGAACAGAAGTGTGCAGCGCTGCTGCCTGTATGAGCCCCTTTGCCAGGTCCTGTAACTTCTGCCTCTCCCTTCTGCCCATCCTCTTCCAGGATAAGCGTGCCGTGGAGCGCCTGGATGTGGAGAAAGTCTATCACCCCTTCATCGCTGGCCCCTACAACAAGTTGGTGAGCGAGCTAATGCAGGACACAGGGACGCGCATCAACATTCCCCCGCCCAGTGTCAACAAGACGGAGATAGTCTTCACCGGAGAAAAGGAGCAGCTAGCCCAGGCCGTGGCTCGTGTTAAGAAGATCTATGAGGAGAAGGTAGGGATGGTCTGTAAGAACCTGCGCCATCTTCTCTGCACCTGCTCACTCTCCCTCTTCTCCTCATGCTTCGCTCTGTTGTGCCTTCTCGTGACAGCTCTGTGGCCCTTGCAGCACATGGCTCTGGAAGGACTTGCTGTGCCCTTCCCCACAATGGTGGTGAGGCTCATGCTACCAGGGAGATGAGATGTTTTGCTTTTCTGTGTCCTGGGAATCAGCAGACTACAGAAAGCTCCCTTGGCTCTTGCTCACAGAGGTGTTACTAGGCAATGGAGTCTACAGCGGTGGCCTGTTGATGCTGTCAGTGCTGTTAAAATAAGCAGAAGTTGCTGAGGAGTGAATTTTCACATACTGATTGTCCACGGCCAACATTGCCAGGAAAATCCTTGTTGTGGGTTGCTGGGCTCTCCTTCCCCGTGGTTAGCACAGTCTTTATACCAGTCTCTTTCAACAGAGATAATCAGCTTATAGCCTGCAGCCTGCATGGTGTTGCGCTATGGGACTGCGTGGGGGACAGCTGTGTGGTGAGCTCCATTGCAAGGGTGTATGTGTATGTATGTGTGCAGCCTCCTCCTTCCCCAGAGAGCTCAAGTGAAGCAGTGAACACAAGGCTGTCTGTGTGCAGGGCCCCAAATTATGCTGTAGGACCCAAATGGAGCGTGCTCAGCTTTGCTCTTTGCTGGGCGCAGACCTTCACTGCGTCTGGTGGCTGCCCCGACCTTTGCTCTTGCCTTTCTCTGCCCCCCTTTTGATTGCTGCCCTCATGCCTCTGTCCCTGCAGAAAAAGAAAACAACCACCATTGCAGTGGAGGTGAAGAAGTCCCAGCACAAGTATGTCATTGGCCCCAAGGGGAATTCCCTGCAGGAGATCTTGGAGAAAACTGGAGTCTCGGTCGAGATCCCACCCACTGACAGCAGCTCAGAGACGGTGATACTGCGTGGCGAACCTGAGAAGCTCGGGCAGGCATTGACTGAAGTCTATGCAAAGGTACTGAGAAGATAGGGTAGGCCCACTTAGGAGGACACATATAGGTGTATCCATTAGCACTGGCAAGCGTTGGGGATCTCTGCAGGGCTGTTAGAGATGCTGCTCGTCTGAAACCGTCACTGATGCTACCAGGGTTGAGAGAAATTGAAATTGAACTCATGTGAAGACTTCTCCCAGTCTGTCTGTTCTACAGTTTCTCTCTTCTTCCATCCCAGGCCAACAGTTTTACCGTCTCCTCGGTCTCTGCCCCCTCTTGGCTTCATCGTTTCATTATTGGAAAGAAAGGACAAAACCTGGCCAAAATAACTCAGCAGATGCCAAAGGTATGGATGAACTGGTTAGCTCTGCACCCTCTGCTCTAGGATGGGGTTTAGCCTGTATTGCTCCTTTTAGAAGGGATAAATGTGCTCTAGCATGGGAGAAACCAGGGGGAAGTGACACAGATCTTAATATTAAGAGATCCTCTCTTGCCTGCTGTGAGCACGGCTCATCCTGAGTTACACCAATGAGTTGAGTCCTTCGGAAGAAGCTTTATAAGATACTAGTTTGAGAACCGATGCAGTAACGTTGCTGCAAATGTTGAGTTTGGCAAAGCTTCTCGCTGTGAGTTACATGATATCTGGAGACAGGCCAAGTGGTTAGTTTCTCCAAAGCCCTTGCAGACTCCAGGACACAACTAGAGCCTTGGGCTCTAGACACTATTGTATGGTTGGAATTATAAGTTGCTTGTTTCTGAAAACACAGACACAATTGTGTCCTGCATGGAAAAAAAAGCATCTCCTCGTGGAACGCATAGGCCTGCCTAGCAGCACTGACCTGGCTTGCAAAAGTGTCACCGGGTGCTTGTCTTCCTGAAAGGTTCACATCGAATTCACTGAAGGAGAGGATAAAATCACCCTGGAAGGACCTACAGAAGATGTGAATGTGGCTCAGGAACAGATTGAAGTCATGGTCAAGGATCTGGTAGGTGTTACTGCTAGTCCCAGAGGAATGTGGGGAGAGAAGGGGCAGCATCATGGGGATGATGACATGCGCATCGCGTGTGTGTGATCACCAAGCCCTGCACAATTCCTTGTAGATCAACCGGATGGATTATGCAGAAATCAACGTTGACCACAAATTCCACCGACACCTTATTGGCAAGAACGGAGCTAACAGTAAGTGGGACGCCTTTCTGACGACACTGCGATCCTTCCCGTGCTGTCGATGTTTCGTAGCTCATCAGAGCGAGTGTTTCCATCGTGTTTCATCTCTTCTTTTAGAGCAATGCTGGCTCAAGGAGAGAAATGGGCAGCAAGGGCTTGGGATGGCTTTAATTTGTGATGGTGTCTTGAGAGGTTGAACAATGATGAGATCATTTTGCTCTGTCCTGGAGGAAGTTTTCATTTGGTTGGAGCATTAATTTTTCCTTTCTTTCAACTAGCCCTGCAGCTAACATGAATTACGTTTTAGCAGTAGGTTGGAAGGGGTGGTGGAAATCTGTCAGCCAGTTTCTCCCCAAAAAAGAATTTAGGGTCAGAAACAATCATCTTCTGATCTAAATACAGGGCTACTCAGGGAGGATATGTGCAGCTCCTTGTGCAGCACAGAGCTGCTCTCGCTGGCCTCTATGGAGAGGAGGGGCTGCTCTATTTCAAACCGTGCCCAGAAGCTGCTGTAAACTTTTTAAACAGCCTCTGAGTACTGATGTTGGGAGATTTTGAGCCAGCCTTTGCCTAGCAGACTGTGTCACCACATTCCTCCCCTTGCAGTTAACAGAATCAAGGACCTCTACAAGGTGTCTGTGCGTATTCCCCCGGACAACGAGAAGAGCAATCTGATCAGAATTGAAGGAGACCCACAGGGGGTCCAACAGGCCAAAAAAGAGCTGCTGGAACTCGCTTCCCGTATGGTGAGTGGGACACGATGCTCGGGAGGCCGCAGAGTTAGGGCTTTTGTATTCTCTTGTGTCCTCCTCACCCCCTCAGCCCTTGGACTTGCCCACAAAGTTACTGCTCACAGATCTCTTCCTCTGTGCCCTTTGTATACCCCTTCTCTGGCAACCTAAAACAAATTTTGTCTAGGGAGAACAGACACTGGTAGTGAGTAAAGCTGTTAGGCAGCAAACTGG
This sequence comes from Eudromia elegans, assembly GCA_003342815.1. NCBI lineage: Eukaryota > Metazoa > Chordata > Aves > Tinamiformes > Tinamidae > Eudromia > Eudromia elegans. Next base: position 200,372 of record PTEX01000212.1, read on the forward strand.
TAGCTAAAGCTTGATGGCTCTCGTGCTGTAAACCTGACTGTAATCTCTGTCCTCATCAGGAAAATGAACGCACCAAGGACCTAATCATCGAGCAGAAGTTCCACCGGACCATCATTGGGCAGAAGGGCGAGCGGATCCGGGAGATCCGGGAAAAATTCCCAGAGGTGAGGGCTTCCAGGGGATGGGGAACCCAGGAAGGGTGTTTCCTACTCTGGTAAAAGTCTCAATATAGCTGAAGCCGTAAATTTAATGACTCTATATCTACTAACTATGAGAAGACTGTTCTCTTGGCGAGAAGTTGCTAATGTGGCTGCACTTTTCCAAATGGGACGGAGGATGCATAGGAGTCCAGACTCTGGCACATGCCTGACCCACAGCAGTCCCTGCATTTGCTTGATTTTTGCCTTTACATGGCTGCTTCTTGCAGGTTATCATCAACTTCCCGGACCCAGCACACAAGAGTGACATTGTCCAACTTAGAGGTCCCAAGAACGAGGTGGAGAAGTGCACCAAGTACATGCAAAAGATGGTGGCAGACCTGGTAAGAGGAATTTTGTGTGTTCTTCTGTCCTGCATACCTAGGTGGCCCTGGAATAAAGCACAACTGTATTGTCACCATAGCTTAGCTGAGGCTCAACCATATTGTGCATACAGTTCTGGGCAAGAGGATAATGGCTCTTGTTTGAAGACAACATGGCAAGGGACACACTTTTGCTTGTCCTTGCAAGTCTCTGCTACAGAGAACTTGAGTCTTAGGCTGTTGTCAAGAACTTGCATTTATCAAGTTCCTCTGCCTCGCTTGGCTGACAGGGTGTTCTTCAGTTCTCCTTTTTTTTTCTCCCTTAGGTTGAAAACAGCTTTTCTATTTCTGTCCCCATTTTCAAACAATTCCACAAGAACATCATAGGGAAAGGAGGTGCCAACATCAAGAAGGTGAGATAGCTTTCCTGTCTGCAGGGCTCAGCATGGTCGCTGCCTGCAGCTAAATCCCCGCTCACTGTGATCTCCTGCTCTTTGGTGAAATGTAACTTCCAAGGGCTTCCTTTTGACATGGGGCGTCTCTGAAATTAGTTTTTACTTTGTGGCAGATCCGTGAAGAAAGCAACACCAAAATTGATCTCCCGGCAGAGAACAGCAACTCGGAGACAATTGTTATCACAGGCAAGAGAGCAAACTGTGAAGCTGCTCGCCACAGAATCCTTGCCATCCAGAAGGAGCTGGTAAGTGAAGCAACGGTCCTGCTGCAGATGGGGAACCTGAAAATGGTGCTGAAAGGCATGAACAGAGAAGAAGTGGCTGTAACAGGGAAGGACAGAGAGGAACCAAAAAGTGCACCTCAGGGCATTCTTGGATCTTAAACCAAGTTCTTCACAAAAGCTGTCTGTGGCTCCTTGTCTGGTGAGCTCTGATTTAGGCCTGTGTCATCTGGCAGTTCTTTCAGGGAAGCCTCTTTGTCCAGCTTGCCAGGATGCAGGTAGGATCGTCCCTCTGAAGTGCCGTGGGTGAGCTAGGGAAGGCAGTGCTTTAACTGAGCTCAAGGAGACTAAAAATACCCTCAGCATTAACGAGGACAGCTCACCTTGAAGGAAGCAAGGATCTGAGCTACGTTGTTAAATGAAAGTCTTGTGATGGGAGAGTCATGGGAGAGTCATTGTTAAATGAAAGTCACAGCAGCCAGGCTAGTGGTTCACACGTTACCAGAGAGCAGGCTCCTGCACTTGCTGCTTCAAGAGGTGCTCTGAGCTCAGCTCCACCAGCATCTCCCATGTAATGTGCTGGCTCTCAGCAGCTCCTGCCCCTTCATGTGGACTCCTGGAGGCAGGTGCAGCCTTTTTTTTAAGCAGAGACTGATTTTGCATTTGTGGTGTCTTTTTTTGTCTTGGGGAAGGGATATTGTTCTTCGAGAACTAACTGTGCTGCGGTGTGACGCTCTTCCTCCTGTGTCAGCAGCAGCCAGTCTCAAACCTGTCTGTCAGGCGTTTTGTACAGCTGTCTGTAGAAGGCAGCGGCGTGGAGGTTGCGTGCTAAGCCAAGCAGGGATGACCACGGTTCTGCAGCTGACTCCCTGCCTGGTGCTGTTCTCTTTCAGGCCAACATCACAGAGGTGGAGGTGTCGATTCCCTCCAAACTGCACAATTCTCTCATTGGCGCCAAAGGCCGCTTCATCCGCTCCATCATGGAGGAGTGTGGTGGGGTCCACATTCACTTCCCCACCGAAGGCTCCGGCAGTGACACTGTGACCATCAGGGGCCCAGCCCAGGATGTGGAGAAAGCCAAGAAACAGCTGCTGCACCTGGCAGAAGAGAAGGTTAGCCCGGTCTCGGGGGAAGCAGCACCTTGGTTGGGCCTGTCCTTTCTCTGCAGGGATTGAAATGATCCCTCCTGCCTGCTGGGCAGCCTCTGGCATTGGACAGCTCCATCATCTTTTGAGGGATTTGAGGACAGCTGAAAGAAAATTGTGCTTCCATGCCTATGACAATGAGTTCCACTCACGCAGGCAGAAGAAATTGCTCTAACACTTTTTACAGGTTGGAAATGTGTTAAAAGCACTAAGGGCCTCCACTCCTGGGGTTTAAATGCTGTTAGGTAACTACACGGCCCTGAAACCATTTTCCCTACATACCTCCCTATCTTACCTTCTCTTCCTATGACTTTTTTTTTTTATTTCCCAAGTTCCAGCTGTTGTCACAGGTCTTCCATTTCACTGCATGTACCTGAGATTGGGAGCCCCTGGGAGCCCCCACCTTGCCCTGAGTGGAGACTAGCTGGTGACTTCTGTTTGCAGAAGAAGCCCCTCTGCAGCCTGTACATATGTTTGAGGCCTCCCTGTTTAAAGCAGTCAGTGCACAAGTGGTTACACTGCCCTGTGCGAGTGTCAGGGCCTTCTTCAGAGGAAGTTTCTTGTGCTTGTGTGCTCGCTAGTTTCACTGAGTGCAGAGGTAGCTCTTCAGCACTGGGGATGTCTTTGTGCAGTATTTTCTCTTCAGGACATCATACCTTTGATTTTTGGACATCAGACTGCACCTGCCTTGCTCTTGAAGTGTGTGTGTGTGTGTGTGTGTGCACAGGACACCATATGTGCTGCTGATGTGGATGTACACATTCTGTATGTTGACCTGTTCCCTGGTTTGTCTGACTCCTTTCAGCAAACCAAGAGCTACACTGTGGACCTCCGCGCAAAGCCCGAGTACCACAAATTCCTAATCGGCAAAGGCGGCGGCAACATCCGTAAGGTGCGTGACAACACCGGGGCCCGCATCATCTTCCCAACCTCCGAGGACAAAGATCAGGAGCTGATCACTATCATGGGGACTGAGGAGGCTGTCAAGGAGGCGCAGAAGGAGCTGGAGACCCTCATCAAGAACCTGGTGAGAACTTCTCTTTTCCATCCCTGTAGTGTGGGATTCTCTAGGGTGGAGAATCTGCTTGTCCTAAACCCATGTGCTGCCCTTTGTGGGAGCTCAGAACGATCTTTGTGCTGATAGTGTTGTAGGGGTTTTCTGGCTGTTGTTGAGCACATGAAACTAGTGATTACCACCAGAACAGGCGAGGTTGACTGAGTGTTGTCTGTGGGCAGGATAACGTGGTCGAAGACTCCATGGTGGTTGACCCTAAGCACCACCGCCACTTTGTCATCCGGAGGGGACAAGTTCTGCGTGAGATCGCTGATGAGTACGGCGGGGTCATGGTCAGCTTCCCTCGCTCCGGCACCCAGAGCGACAAAGTCACCCTCAAGGGAGCCAAGGACTGCGTGGAGGCGGCCAAGAAACGTATCCAGGAGATCATCGAGGACCTGGTATGTCTGAGGGAAGCTGGGTTTCCTCACTTTGCTGCTTCAGCAGCGCTGTTCTTGGACCTGTGGACAGCCAGATTTTATACAAACATGTCCTGGTGGCAACCTACAGCCTGCAAACTTTAGATCCCAGGTTGGGGAATAGTTATTGGCTCCAAAAGGCTGCACAAAGGAATTGCCCCCTCTGCGATCCCTGGTGTGGTTGGGGTTGGAAATGGAGGTTTTTCCTTGGTGTACTTCTAGGCATTAAAAGGTTGGAGCCTTCTTGTATCTCTCCATGCTGGATCTTCTGGCTGCTCTTGCCTGGCTTATCCTTTCAGCACTTGCTTTTGGAAGCAGCCAGCAGTCCAGCTTGGGCTGTCCCCTCCTTTTTTCTTACCTTTTTCCTTTCTCTGCATCGTTCCTGCCCTTCAGGATCATAGAAAGCTTGAGCTTTCTGTGGCTTAAAGTCTCTAAAGCCCTTAACATCACGGGTTGGAGGCAGCCTTTGTTCAGAAATCCTCTGCCAACTCCTTGGAGAAGTGGAAGGATTCTAGGGAAGTTTCAGTTCTTCTCTTGAAGAACTGAGCCAGCTTTCATGGCCTCTCATGTCCGTTATGGAGTTGACCACTGTGTTCTGGCGTGAAGGTGGCCACGTGGCAATAGAGCAACTCTGCTTTCTCGCAGGAAGCTCAAGTGACAATCGAGTGCACCATCCCACAAAAGTTCCACCGCTCCATTATGGGCCCCAAAGGATCCCGCATCCAGCAGATCACCCGGGACTTTGGTGTCCAGATCAAGTTCCCTGACAGGGAGGAGAACCCAGGTATACCCGGGGCTGCGTGTTCACAGGGAAGCAGGGGACATGAGTAGCACCTTGGCTGTTTTCTAGCCAAGCTCTGTGGAGAAGTAACCCCAGATGTTCCCTGCCATGTCCTTAGTCTGGGCTCAGCAACAGCTTATTCATTTGGGGGAAAAAGGGGGTGGTTTGGGGAGGTGAAACTGTGGATCCCAAAGGCTCCGTGCGTTTAACAGGACGTTTTCCATTTTGCCAGCCCCCACAGCAGAGCCCGCGGTGCAGGAGAATGGCGAGGAGGGTGGCGAAGGCAAGGACGGGGACCCCAGCTCTCCCAAGAAGTGCGATATCATCATCATCTCCGGCCGCAGGGAGAAGTGCGAGGCGGCCAAGGAGGCGCTGCAGGTTCGTGGCCTTGTGAGGCCCGTGATGTCGCGGTGCCCGATGCAGTAAAAACTCTCCAGCCACGTATGGTGCCGTGCTGGGCACCGACCATGCCCTCCCACGGAGAAGTCCTGCTGTTGCTCTGTTATTTGGCCTGGGATTGTGGGGCCTGAGCAGTTGCCAGAGCTCAGCTCTCAGTGAGAGCTTCTGCCATGCCTCTGAGAACATGTATCTCACATTAGAGGGTTGTTCTGTCGGGGAAGCTGTGATAGAGAGAGGTCTTTCCTCTGCTGACCTGCGCTCCCTCCCCGGCAGGCCCTTGTTCCTGTCACCATTGAGGTGGAGGTTCCCTTTGATCTTCACCGTTACATCATTGGCCAGAAAGGAAGTGGCATCCGTAAAATGATGGACGAGTTTGAAGTAAGTCGCTCCCTCCGGTCTCCTGGGTCCTGGAGTGTCTGTACGGGACTGGGGTTGTGACAAGGTGCTGCACTGTCATGGCTTGATGGTGGCCAAGCTGCCTCTGTAGCACCAAAGCAAGACTTAATTCAGCTGTGTAATTCAGTCTGTGGGGTCTCAAGCGGCCCTGCGTTGCATAGTGGTACGAGGTGACAGTCGGTACGTGTTGCTCAGGTGAACATCCAAGTCCCTGCTCCGGAGCTGCAGTCGGATATCATCACCATCACCGGGCTGGCTGCCAACTTGGACCGTGCCAAGACAGGGCTGCTGGAAAGAGTGAAGGAGCTGCAAGCGGAGCAAGAAGACAGGGTAAGGCTGGAGGGCCGGGCAAGGCTTCTTCGGTGTGAGCGGGCAGGGGAGAGTGTTTGGATTGTCCCGGGGGAAGCCCTGGACTTCCAGGGCTTGATCACAACCCCATGTCCTCCCAGACATGTCCATGTGGGAACCTCGTGGCGCCAGAAGTCTTTCTGTGCCTTCTCTTGGGGAGTCCTTGTTCCAGCTCTGGGCGTGAGGGATGAGCCGTGGCGGCTTGCTGCTTGGGAATTCTTGCTGGACTGGGCAAGAGCGCAAAGCCCCAGCTGGTGCTTCTCCATAGCCGGGTGCATTTGGGCAGGACCCTGCAGAACGTGCCCTGCACACAGAGGGACTTTGTGGTGTCCCTGCTGTGGCGCGGACCCTGCTGCTGCACCTCATTCTGCTGCTCCGTTCCAGGCCTTGCGAAGCTTTAAGCTGACAGTCACTGTGGATCCCAAGTATCACCCTAAAATCATCGGCAGGAAGGGAGCCGTGATCACCCAGATACGCACAGAGCACGAGGTCAACATCCAGTTCCCGGACAAGGATGATGAGAGCCAGGTGAGGGCAGAGGGGGCACGAGAAGGCAGCTGGTGGTCTCAGGGTAGGACACGCAGCATCCTCTGTAGGGCTCAACATCCCTGTGCTGCCTTTGGAATTGAAGGAAAAAGATGGCTCAGCTGTTGGTGGGCCTGGTCACCCATCCGTGTCCCCGTGTTCCCAGGCCCAGGACCAGATCACCATCACAGGCTACGAGAAGAACGCTGAGGCTGCCCGCGATGCCATCATGAAGATCGTTGGCGAGCTGGAACAGATGGTGTCCGAGGATGTGACCCTGGACCACCGCGTTCACGCGCGCATAATCGGCGCGCGCGGCAAAGCCATCCGCAAGATCATGGATGAGTTCAAGGTGAGCGGGGCACCCGGGGGCCACCAGGCCTGGGTGCTTTCCTCTCCTGCAGCTCTCCTGGTGCGGGTTGTTTGAGGGGGCGAGTCTCAGTCCTCCACTGTTCCTCGTGTTGCAGGTGGACATTCGCTTCCCCCAGAGCGGAGCTTCTGACCCCAACTGCGTGACCGTGACCGGGCTCCCGGAGAACGTGGAAGAAGCTATCGACCACATCCTCAACTTGGAGGAGGAATACGTAAGTGCTTCGCGCATCCCGGCAGTGCAGCGAGGACGGCCTCTGCCCCGGGCAGGGTGGCCGAGGTGGCTCCAGCCGGCAGTTCCTCCTAGGGCATTGCAGGGTGTGGCCCTGGGGCAGGTGGCAGTTGGCCCTCGCGTGCTCGGTGACACACTGCAAGCTCCGGCACTGTGTCTGGGAGGCAGTGGGCACCTGCAAGCACGTGCCTGGCTGCAGCTTGCATCAGCTGAGGAAATAGAAGCTCTGCCTCCTAGAGAAATGCTGGTTCTGGCCCTTGCAGAGCAGGCCAGGGATCTTGGGAAGGTCGCGGCAGGGGGACGCGTCCTTTGGGCTGCTTTTTTGCTCTAATGGGGCCGTGTGGCTGCAGCTTGCAGATGTGGTGGACAACGAGGCAATGCAGGTGTACATGAAGCCCTCTTCCCACGAGGAGTCCAAGGCCCCGTCCAAGGGCTTTGTGGTCAGAGATGCCCCCTGGGCCACCGTCAACAACGAGAAGGTGAGTGCCGCCTCTGCTGACGGCCTGCGGGCCCGGGCGTGAGGCGCCGCGGTGCGTGGAGCGAGCTCCTGCCACGGGAGCTGCTCGGGCACAGCCAAGGTGGGATGAGCAGCGAGCGTGGCCCTTGGCACGCGCAGCTGAGCCAGGCCTGGGCTCTGCCTGCGCTGCTCCCCGGGCTCTACCTCTCCCTCCTCCACATGCCTCGTCCCCTGTGGGGACGTTGTGCCTGGCCCTGGGCAGCCTGATGGGCCCGGTCGTGCCCTTGCCCCTTTTCTCTGCTTGTGGCTGTGAGAAATTCTGCTTAGCCTCGGGCACACGGTGCAGGTTGGCAGCAGGGCAGGAGCTTAACTTGTTCCCTTTTTGTTTGCTTTAGGCCCCCGATATGAGCAGTTCTGAAGACTTCCCCAGCTTTGGGGCTCAAGTGGCCCCCAAGACTCTTCCCTGGGGACCCAAACGATAATGACCTGGAAGCAGAACCATCTCCTCCAGCCCGCTGACCTGACACTAACCTGCCACAAATCCTTCCTGCCCGAAATCTGACCCAGCGGCTGGAGTGCAGCTCAATTGCCCCACGAGGTCTCCTAATGGTGGCTGGAGTGCTAGCCCCCATCCTGCTCCCCTCAGCTGTCACTGTGGCTAGGACCCACCCTCATCTCTTGATGGATCCTCTTTCCTCCTTTGGAACAAGCCTTCCACTCAGATTCGAACACTAAATGTGCATTTTCGTTAGAAACTCCATAATTGACTCCAAGTGGCTCAGATTCGCAGCTTCCCGAGCGCTGGCAGAGCACTATGCTCTCTCGAGCATGTCTTAGGGCATTCTCGCCTTCATTAGGAGACCTCCGTTACTGTGGCTAGGAATCTACTTCCTGTCTCATGACCTCAGGAAATAAATTTCCTTGACTTTCTAAAGCCAAAACGTTTGCCCTCTTTCCTTGTGTTGTTCCCAGGCCTCACCTTATCTTCGTAGAGTGCAATCGCCCCTGTTTTTTTTTTTTTGTTTCTTTGTTTGTTTCCCCTTTGAACTGCCAAAAAATTGCTTTAGTGCTGAGAGGTGACTGTGGGGAAAGCTCAAACCCTGACCTGAACGCCCCCAAAGCTGCTGCTCGAAGGCACAAAAGCCGCGTGAGGCTGGAGGAGAGCGAGCACGGGGAGGCCGCGCGCAGGGAGCCGCCCCGGGGCAGTGCCATGAGCCTGGCCCTGCTGCCCCGCAGTGCCTGCGGTGCCCGCTGCTAGCAGAGGGTAGGCAGGGCAGGTGCTGTGTGCCACAGGTGCTGCCCAGGCCGCGGTGGAGCGGAGGCTGCGCCGGCCTCCGGGCACGTGCGCGGGGGCCGCCTGCAGCCCTTGCCTTCTTTCTACCTCAGACGCTGGGATGATGCGGGGGGGCCCCGCGGAGGGGGCGCCTGAGCAGCTCCATGGCTCCAGCCCTGGGGCGCCAGGGCCATGGCTGCCCCTCTGCCGTGCCAGGAGCCCCTGGGCCTCGCCAGGTGGCCGCTCTGGTGCGCGGAGCCAGGGCTGCTCCTGGGCCCTCCGCGTCCTGGCGGAGCGAGGCCAGGGAAGGCCCCGTGCTGCCTCCGGCCTCGCCACTGCGGCGCTTGGGCGCTGAGCCCTTCCTCAGCCCCAGCTGCCTCAGTGCTGGGACAGGCCCAGGCCCCGGCCTCCCTGCTCTTGTGCTGCTCGCAGGGCAAAGGCCCTGAGGGGGGAAGGCTGGGCCTGCTCTTCCCGCCTCTCCCGCCCCGCCCGCGCTGCTCCCGCTCCTCCCTCCTGCTCCAGCTCCTCGCGGCAGCAGCTGCGAGGCCCAAGCCGGCCCCAACCCTGCAGCGCAAGCACCAGCGTGCAGAAAGGGCCGTGCACACGGCGGCCGTGAGCCCTCGGGACCCCCCCAGCCCGGGATGGTCTCTGCCCCGCAGCCCGGTCACGGAGCCACCACCTCCCCGGCAGCAGTTGCAGAGCTCAGCTGGAGCGCCCGGGGCCCCGCGCTGCAGCAGCTCGTGCAGCGAGCGCCGCCCCCGCGCGCCGCCGCCTGGCACGGGTCCCCTTCCTCGCGGACGTCTTCCATATTGTACGTTTCCATAGCAATGATCCCTTGGCCTTAACTTTGGAATTTGGAGACTATATGCAAACATGTAAAAAGGCTCACGCGGATGGATGACACTGGAATTTTATAAACTCTAAAATAAAACCTGAAACGGCTCGGCAGGGGCCTGCGTGCTTTCTGTTTCCTGTGGAGGGGGCGCCGGGGGAACACGGGGCGGGTGGCAGCGATGCAGGGGGCACAGGGAGCTGGTGCCACCCTGGCCCTCGGTGCTGCCCTCTCGGCAGCCTCGGGCCGGGTCTGCCCACGTGCACGGGGCAGGAGCAGCCGCCACGCGGAGCTCCCGATGAACACGGCGCCGGCGGGAGGGAAAAGCTCTGGCTCAGCCCTGGGCCCGGCCTGCAGCAGGTGCAGCCACCTTTAATGGTTCATTACAGAGCACCGCGTTTAACTTACCCCAACGCTGCAGCTGCGGGGCCGTCCCCAGCGCCAGCCCCTGTCCCCCCCAAAACGCGCCCTGGCGGAGCCAGCCTCTCCCTCGAGGCAGGGGAGGCTCCCGTGCCGCCCGCGGCTCCGGGCTGTCCCACGGGGAACAAGATGGAGCGGAGCCGGGCCCTTGGGACGCGGTGCCTACGCGCTCTGCTCCTGCTCCGTCTCCCAGTCCCTGACGGCTTCTGCCTCCAAGACGCTGGCCTTGGTCCTTGTGTCCTGCTGTTCTAAAAGGATCTGGGGCCAAAGGAAAGGCAAGGAGGAAGGCGGCGCTGGCGCCATCCCGGTTCCTGCTCCGTCTCTTTGCAGGCTCTGTGGCGGCTGAGCCACGCGCCGAGGAGCTGCTAGGCAAGGAGGCAGCACCGGGGGGGACAGAGGAGCAGGCAGCAGCGCGCCGAGGAAGCCTCCCCACCTTGTTCTCAGCCAGGGCCTCCTTGGCCAGGTACCGCTCACGCTTCACCTTGACCTCCACGGACTCGGGGATGTCAGGAACCAGCAGCTGGATCAACCGTGCGATGAAGAAAACCACGTGCTGCGAGGGGAGGGGCAGGAGCGGTCAGCGGTCCGCGCTGGTGCCAGGCCACCCGCGCAGGGTGGCGGCGCCCGGCCCGCACCTCGAAGGCGATGATGAAGCCCAGGCGAATGGCGAGCAGGTGCCAGTAAGTGGAGGAGAAGCTGCCGTCAGCGTTCCGGAACGCCCGGTACCTGCGGGAACGGGACCTGCCGTCACTGCGGCCTCGAGCCGTGACCGCGGTCCCCGCGGCCCTGGGGAGGCGGCGCAGCCCCCGCTCGCGCAGGAGGCGGCCCGGGCAGGGCAGGCGAGGGCAGGGCTCCCACCGGCAGGTGCTGTTGTGGTGCTGCACGAAGGCCTGCGGCGCGTGCGCCAGCGAGAAGTTGACGTAGCCACGCAGGCTGCTGTCGTACAGGTGCTTGTAGTAGATGCGGGGCAGGAAGTCGGACGTGAAGGCAATGAGGAAGGCCTGGGAGGAAGGGGTTCCACCTCAGGCAGTGCCAGACCACGTGTGTCCGAGGTGGCATGCAGCCACCCCAGGCAGACCCCAGCAGCGCTCCGTGGCGGGGGGCAGCCCGGAGCACCGTGCCCCGCTGAGCCCCGGCTTCCCCGGTCCAAACGCACATTGCTGATGACAGCCAGGTGGGCGATGACCTCGAGGATGTAGAACCAGATGCCAATGCCCTGCGCCCGCGCGGCCACGGGCCGCCGGTAGTCGCAGACCAGCTTCTGCGCGTCCAGGCGGATCTCCACCCAGTTGTTGAGCAGGGCAAAGAGGGGCGCCAGGGGACAGGCCGCCACGAAGATAGTGATGAAGCCAAACTGCATGACTGGAGCGCAAGGAGGAGGAAGGACAGGGGCTCAGAGGTGGCAGCTTCCACTGCCAGCCCCTTGGCCACCTCTCCAGCCCCGAGAGGTCCCCACAGAGGGGTTAAAGCCCTGGAGCTGACGCAGCCGCAGGAGCGTGGCAGGGAAGGAGCCTCCTCCGGCCAGAGGAAGCGCCGAGGCGGAGCAGCCTGGCCGGGCTCCAGGGCACGGCCCAGACTGAGGCTTCCTGTGGAAGGTTTCCCTCCTACATCCCGGCCCGGCGGGACGAAGAGGCATAGCCCGAGACCCGGGGCTCCCCCAGTCGTGCTGCGGGCGGCGGCCGGCCGTGCCCCCTCGTGCCGCTGCCCTTGGGCACCTCCCGCTGACATCCCAGGCTGCTGCTCCGCCGGGGAGCTCCTCCAGAGCCACCCGAGGTGCCACAAGGGACACGTGTGCCCCCCGTGCTGCTCACCCCTCGCCCCGGGGGGTCCCTACCCATCTCCAGGTACTCGTCAAAGAGCCCCTCGAAGAGCAGCAGCTGGTAGTTCTTCTCCCAGGGCACCTCCTCCGCCTGCGCCGCCTCCCCCTCCTTGGGCGCCTTCCTGCTGGAGTCGAACCTGTGTTTCTGCCACCAGCACTTCAGCTTCCTGCCAGGGGCAGCAGGCTGGTCACAGGGGGCAGCGCGCGGGCCGCACTGCCCCCCGGCGCCCGCGCTTACGGGATGAGCACCTCCTGCGTGTTGTTGATGATCTGCTTGCCCACCATGATGATGAGCAGCTCCTGCGCCAGCTCGATGAGGCACCCGCCCGGGCTGCACTGCGCCAGCAAGGAGCACAGGCCCCTCAGCACCACAGCCCGCAGGTGGGACAGGCCTGAGGGCTCACAGGGCTCCCCCCGTCCCTGGGGGCCCCCAATGGGGAGCCCCCAGCCCAGGCTGGGGCTGCAGTGCCGCAGCATGCGCCCCACGGCAGGGAAAGGTGCCAGGTCCCATCCTCAAGGGCACTGCCAGCACTCACCTCCTCGTTGCGCACGCCCAGGAAGTTCACATAGTTCCCGGGGTAGCCGATAAACCTGCGCCGGGCGGGATGGAGACGTGAGCCACGGGGCTCTCCCTCCGGCTGTGCCCAGGGCATGTGGGGACGCGGCCCGGCAGCCCTGGTGCTGAGTGGGGCTCCCGGGAGAGCTCCGTGCTGCCCGCACCTTCCCCTGGGCTGCTGCCCCCTCTCCCCACCGCCCCGGCATGACCAGGGGGACGCTCAGGGAAGGGAGGGCATCGCGGAGGCCTCCGCAGGGCCTGGCTGCATAGGAAGGGGGGCTCCCGGGTGTCCTGCCCCATGCCAAAGCCCTCTCCAGGGTCCCGCTCTTGGGTGGGCCCCCAGCAGGCCGGCGTGCCCGTGCCTGTGCCCGGGGCGGCACCGCTTGCCCCGAGGGGGTAGCAACACCCCAGCTCGCCACAGCCCTGCGGGGACCGTCCCCTCCCCGCCAGGTCCTGCCCAGACCCCGAGGCCCCTCCGTCCCTGCAGGCCTTACTTGCCCTTGAAGAAGGCGACGTAGAAGGGTGAGGAGTAGAAGTTGACGAACTGGAAGACGAACACCTTGAAGACGAAGGCGTCCTCGTACTTGGTCTGCGTGCGGTGCATCTCTGTGCGGAGAAGCGCAGTGCGGCTCGCCGCTGCCGGCCCCGCGGGGGCACCCGGCGACCCCGCGGCGCGTCCCGAGCTCGGCCTCGCCCGCCCGCCCCTCTGTCCCACTCCGGGCAGTGCCTGTACCGGGAGCCCCGGGCAGCCCTCCCTGCACCGCCCGCCTCTTGGGGTGGGGGTCTCCTCGTGGGGGCGGCTCCCGCCCTCGGGGTTCCCGCATCCGAGCTGAGGGCCAAAGGGAAGCGGGTTCTAAGGACCCATGTCACTCGGGGCCCTCCCCCCGCGCCAGCCTACCCCACTTGGTGAGGAAATGAGCCAGGGAAATGTAGATCTTGGAGAGGATGAGGATGAAGAACAGGTTCACCACCGAGCCCGTGACGCTGGCAATGCGAGACGCCTGCAGGAGCAGCAACATGGGGCACGACAGGGGCTCGACAGACATGGCGAGAGGAGCAGGTCTGCGCAGCGCGCGAGCGGCTCGGCCGCCTCTCACCGAGGCCACGAAGCGGAAGTACCCAGAGCTGGCGAGCAGGATGGCAACCACCACCCGGTACAGGATAACGGACACCACAAACATCACCACGATGGCGATCTGCAGGGCGAGCACGGCCCTGAGCGGCAACCCCGCTACCCCAGCGCGCCAACAGCTGCGAGGGGGCCCTGGTCACCCACCCCTTCCCTTCCTCAAGGCAGTCCCCTCAGTCACGTCCCCCCCAGGACAAGCATCTGCTCTGCTGGTCCTCCGGAGATCTCACCATCATTATAATGACCATGGAGCCGGCCAAAATGCGATGGTGGCGGCTGCGCTTGGGGAAATAGGGCTCCTCAGCGCCGGTAATGGGGTTTATTATCGTCAAGGGGGCCATGGCAGTGAACTGGGGCCGCGGCCGCTCCTGGGGAGGAGGGGAACGGTGTCAGGGCGTCCAGTGGCTCTGCCCTGGGCGCGTCGTGGAGCGCCGGCCCCACCTCGATGTCCTCGAAGTCGGAGCAGTCCCAGCGGTGCGCCAGGGCCGCGTTCAAGCGCTTCCAGTGCTCCAGGAACGCCACCGCCCACAGTGACATGAACATGCTGAAGAAGATGGTCCCGCCGTGGTCAAAGAGGCGCCCGGCCTGCAGGGTGGCAGAACAGGGCCATGAGGGAGGGCGGGCGGCGGGGCCACGGCCCACAGCAGCCCTGAGCCTTGGGCAAAGCCGGGTGCTGATGGGCAGGGAGGGCCCCGCGTCCGCTCCGCCCGTGGAAGCCGCCTCTCACCTTGAAGATGCTGCAGGTGCTGGAGAGCTGCCAGTAGGGGCAGGACTTGCACAGGGGACACATCCTGAACTGCTCGCCGCTCTCACAGACCTCCTGCCTACGAGCAGAGGGAAGGGCAGCAGGGACACTGGCCCGGCTTGGCAGCCCCTGCGCGCCCGGCAAGGCCAAGACTCGGGCCTGGCAATGCTCCCCGGAACCAGAGGTTCCCTCCCTCTTGGGGACCCAGTGGGTCATGACTTGGGGCGCCAAGGGTTAGCCAGGGTGCCAAGAGGCATCTCAACGCCCCCGGGGCCCACTGGGCTGCTGACACTGCCTCCCCATGGCCAGGGCAAGCGGGGCGACGTGGGGGCACTTACGTGGGCACGTCATTGAACATGAGGAAGATACCCGCTATGAACACCACGGTGCCCACGACGGCTGCGGGCAGGAGCCAGCCCGTGTAGAAGCCTGCAGGGAGAGGAGGAGGGCAGGAGCGCGAGTGCCGCAGGCCGCAGCCAAGGCCGGCGCCCAGGCCCCCGCCGCGAGCGCCTTCAGGGGGAGCCCTTCTCCTCGCCAGGTGCTGTGAGTATCCCGGGACACCGCGGCCGGGCCGGGTCCAGAGGGGACGCTCCAACAGCCCCGCGCAGCCCAAGGAGAAGCCAGGGCTCCCGGGCGGCTCCGGAGCTGCCGGACTCACCCAGCCAGGTGAAGTAGAAAGCCACCTTCTCTCCAAAGTACTTGCGGATGTGATCCAGGGGCTGGTACTTGTACCACTTCCGCCAGTTGGCCCAATACTGGAAGAGGATCTGGCGCTGGTTGAGGCTGCCAGGAGCTGCTTCCTCTGAAGGGAGCTTGAAAGGACCCTGCAGGGACCCCCATGGCATGACAAGAGGGCTGCTCCCGGGGATCCTGTCCCGCAGGGGGGATCCCAAGAGGCCTCCCCGCCCTCATCAGGGGCCGGGAGGGAGTGCAGAGGCACCGGGCGCTGCCTCCACAGGGCCACCTACGTCGTGCAGCGGGAAGGCGGCGCTGAAGACGTTCTCGCTCAGCAGCCAGTCCACACCGACCTCCCTCTCCTTGGAGCGGCCGTACTGCGTCGTCGCCAGAATCTCGTAGAGCTGCCGGGGGCAGCGCGAGAGAAGGCGAGCGGGGCTCGTTCCCGCAGCCCATCCAGCCCCGTTCCCCCCGACCCCGCACAGCAGAGAGGGCTGCTCCCCCCGGCCCCCTGGGCAGCTCCCCGCACGCAGCGCCGTGGGTCCAGCAGGGTGACACGGGCGCCGTGGGGACATGCTCCCCGGCTCCCAGCAGCCCCCCAGAGCCACCATGCCACCTACTCACGATTTGATGCCGCTGCGTGGCCGAGAAGAAGGTGTCCTGCCTGTCGCTCCCCAGGAACCTGCAGCACAGGGGGCCGGCGCCCGTGGGCAGAGCACCCACGGCATGAGCTACTCCGCTCGCCCAGCGCACGGGAGGCGCCGAGCGGGGCCGTGGTCAGGACGCTCGCCCCGCTCAGCCGGTGCCGCTGCTCGGTGGCACCGCCGGGAGCCACGCGCTCCCCTCCGGCCAGGGTTGCTCCTTGGCAGGCAGCACCGCGGCCAGCAGAGCCGCCCAGGGGCTGCAGACGCGTCCAGGGAGGAGGCGGCTCCCGGGACAGGGTGCTTGGGCTGCAGGCCCCATTCACCCGTGGGGTAGCGTTTCCAAGCCGAGGACGGGCGCGCCGCAGGAAGGTGCCGCTCCCCACCCCGCGTGGGCTCTTACCATTGCAGCTTGTTCACCTTGAACTGGCAGGTGCAGTAGTCGAGCGGCAGGTCGGGAACGTCCTCGGCCATCACGTTGCGGACGCCCAGCCCGCCCAGCACCCTGGCTGACCAGTTGGACGCCTGGTTTGGCAGGGCCTGCACGCGGGGACGGAAGGAGGAGGAGGAGGGGGCAGCCTCGGCGGCGAGGCTCCCACGCGGCACTGCCCCGCTCGGGGGCCGGCCTCACCTGCAGCGGCATGCGGAGCTGCAGCTCCTCGGCGTAGTAGCAGAGCACGCTCCAGGGCGCGCTCAGCAGCAGGTAATGCACCACCTTCTTCTCCGTGCGGCTCACGTGCTGCGGGGCAGCAGGCGCTGCCTGAGCCCGGGGGCCTGCCGCACCGACCCGCCCGGCGCCGCGCCGGAGGGAGGCACCCGTCCCGCAGCCCACCCGTGCTCTCCCGCTCCGCTCCATGGGCGCATGGGACCGGCTGCCATCCCTGCTCCCCACCTCCCGAGTTGACACGTGCTGGAGCAACTGCGGTCCAGCCCCCGGGTACCTTTTCCATGTGGATGCCGGTATCAAGCAGCTTGTCCAGGAACCTCTTGCGCCAGGTCCTGTGGATAATGGCCGATCGCTCCCGGACCCCCTTGTTCTCACTGTTCTCCTTTGGCTTCGTGAGCTCCCGGGGAACCGTTTCCCACACGAGGACAAAGTCTGATGCAAGAAAAGGGAGCTCGGCCCCGCGCCGTGGCCGGGCAGGATTCCCAGATCCATCCCTATCCTCCTTGCCCGAGCTCCCGAGGAGGACAACGCTCACGGGGGGCTTGCAGGAGGCCCTAGGGACCAAGCGCAGCCAGCAGCACGTGCTAACGCCAGCGCCAGCCGTGGAGATGGGAAGCGTTTCCCACCCTTACGAACCCAGCAGGCCCCACGCAGCCACATTCCCCCCGTTCAAGGTGCTCCAGGGTCCCCCTCACCTATCCTGGTGCGTCCATCGCTGAAGACGTTGTCAGTGCTCTGCTTGTCCAGGGAGGAGTTGTTGAGCTGAAAACAAGGCATACATACAGAACCATTGCAGCTGACAAACACCTTCACGCCCGTTGAGGCCAACCACAAACACGCAGCAAGAAGGGCCCACATCTCCTCACAGGGTCACCCTGCCTAGAGGTTTCTCCCTCTCTGCTCCCGGCCTCTCCTTTAACCCCTCTGGCCAGGGACGGGGCTTGAGCAGCCCGGTTCACCCTGCAGAAGTGCCACCGCTGGCAAGGCTGGAGCCCCCTCCTGCGGCCCTGCGGATGCAGAAGGTCCCTGGAGAGGAGGAGCTTGAAGCTGTGCCGGGTTTGGGCTCAGGAGCAGCACGAGAGGAGAGCTTCCCACGCACAATTCCTATCCGAGACTACCTCGGGGTTCCATGCTGAAAGTTGCCCTCAGTGAAGGCATCCTTTAATTTGGAACAGCAACACGGGGCCAACACGCGTTGCACAAAGGCCAGGCTGGGCCCTCGGGAATGCTGCCCGCGTGCCCGTCACGCGGCCGCCCCGAGGGGCGGGATGGGCCCGCGGGCTGTGGTCAGGCTGCCCGGGGCGCAGCGCCCACCTTGGCGATCTCGATGGACTCCTCGTTCAGGCTGCCGTAGTAGACGCCCCTGCGGCCCCGCTCGGGCTGCACGAGGCCGCTGTGCGCGTCGTCCGGGCTCTTCCTGCGCTGCATGGCGCGGCGGGGGCGAGGCGCGAGCACGCCGCCCGGCTCGCGGCCCCGCGCGCCCGCCGAGGGCTGCTCCTCGCTCCCGCCGGCCACAGGGTCCTGCCCGAGACGGGGGAAGCACTAAGTTTCCAGGTGGAAAACGCAAAGCAGTCAATGGTGAGCAGGCTCATCCAGGCCAAAGGTAACGTCCCTTCCTCACATCGCTCCCTAGACCACATCCACGTGCCGGGGCTACACCCCAGCAAGGCAAAGCGGGGTGCAGCCAACAAGGACCCAGTGAGGAAGCGGCCGTTTTTCTCCTCCTGGATGTTTGTCCCGCTGCTCAGCACCGCAACTAAAGGTGGGAGCTTTCACGCGCAACCACCCAGCAAAAGGAGAGGTCCATCTGCCGGCACGACCCGGAGGAGCAGAAGTCGGGCAGTCCCTCCCTGCAGGAACCGTCCCCCGCGCAGAGCTCCACGACAGGGACCGCTCGCGGCCCGAGCGCTGCCCACCCTCGCCCGGGGCACGCGGGGCAGCGCCGTCACCTCCCGCAGAGCCCTGCAGCGCGGAGGCGACGCCGGCGGCAGCGGCGCACAGGCCGCAGCACGAGGGCAAGGGCGAGCGGAGCGGGTCTGCTGCCTCCCCCGGCACCGCGGCAGAGCACACGGGTGCTGCCCGAGCCAGCAACAAAAGCCAGGCAGGGACACCAGGTACACGCACTGAATATAGGTGCACCTCGGAGTGCATCTTGCACCCAAAGCTGGAGCCTTGGCACCTCCGTGTGCTCTCTGCTGACGTGCTTTACCATGCGAGGGCAGCTGCTGCCCCCCGAGCTCTGGTTTTGCCCTGTTCACACGCCTGAGTTTCGGCTAACGTGGAAGCGATGCTCCCAGCGCGCTGCCAGCAGCAGGAGCTGGAGGTTGGCCAGAGAAACCAGCTCTATCTGCAACACAGTGGATTAAACATGGCCCCATTTCCTTCCAGGTCTATTGGAACACGGGCAGGGAGGCTGGAAAAGATTCAGTTAAAGAGAAAAAAACAGTGACTTTCTCTGGGCAATCCTGTCTCGCTCGCTGTAATGAAGCTCCAGATTCCGTGTTGGAATGAAACGCCTGGTTTGCCCTTCCGAGGCCAGACTGCCCATCAGAAAAGCCTTTATGGAGCTCTTTAGTGGTACGTTAAAGAGGGGTGATATAAGAGAAGATACACCAGGCGGGCTCCCTTTCCCAAACTAAAGAACTTCACGGAATTTCTCCTAGCACTTGGCAACAAAATGCACCAGGGAATCCTTGTCCAAGAGCACTGAGGTCAAAAGCTCCCCCTTGCAAAGCCACAGGCTGGTCCGACGCCTGGGGTGTCCACACAGCGCAAGGAAGAACCCCGCGAAGCTCCTCCGAACGCCAGCCGGCTCCTCAGAGGCGAAGCCACAGACGCGGCACGGGTCTCCGGCCGCCACGGAGGGCTGGCGGGTAGGGAGGCAAAGCGCCCGCCCGGGGAACGGCGTCCCTCCTTGTTGCTGCTGCTCAGGGCCGGCAGTAACACGGGACAGGCGTCGTTCAAGGCCTCACTGCCCACCCCAGCCTTCTTCCCTTCCACCTCCCTTCTGAGCACCCAAATCTCCAGGGATCCTCTGGATACTCCAGGCAAAATCTCCCCACCTTGAGCCAAATTCTTTAGCCCTCCAACATCCTGAAAAGCTGAGGGCTACGCCACCCTCCAAGAAGGCTCCAGCACGGGCGGTGTGCGTGGAGCACACGGTTTTGCAAAGCTCTCGGTGGCCCTGCTCTGGAGCTGGTGGGAAAGGGAGGAATGAGGAAAGAGGTGCCAGGTGAGCTGCCGAGGGGCAGGATTAACGCTCAGGAGCTTCCAGCAGCTGGTGTAACAGCCGCCACCGTGCTCCCCTCCACCCTGCCTCGCTCCCGCACCCAACCCAAGCGGCGCGACCCCAAACCAGGGCGCTTCCACCGTACCTGAGGTCCGGCCCCGTCGGGAAGTGAGCACCGGCAAAGCAGAACGGCAAGGAGCCAGCCCCGGCTGCTGCCCCCGGCCCGGCTCTCGGCCTCCTGCCTGCCCCAGAGCTTCTGGTCGCAAGGAGCACCCGTTATTGCTTCAGCGCCGTGGTTCAGAGCTGCTTCCCGTCTTGGGAAAGGCTGGTTTGCGTTTCGGAGCGGTAACGGCTCCGCAGGGAGGCGGAGGGGAGCAGGGCGGCCCTGCCCTTGTTTGAGCTGCAGGCGGGAACCCGGCGTCCCCAGCGAACACGGCCCTCAGGAGCCGCCGTGCCGCGGAGCCGCCGCGAGGGAGGCCGGGCGGCCGCGCTCCGGCGGGGCAGGACTCCCCAGGCAGCTCCCGGGAGGCCCTGCGCAAGCAACAGGGACAAACGTCACCCGAGGCGAGCGCCATGGCCGAGCGAGCGGCGCCTCCCGCCGCGGCCGTGCCCGCGTCCCCCTACCTGCTCCGGGCCCGGACGCCGGATTCCGGCGGCGCTTCCGTGGCATCACAATCGCGGACGGAGTCCCCGCGACGCCGGGCACGCGGAGCCAAAGCTCCCAGGGCAAAGCGGGTGACGGCGGAGCGCGGTGTCCCCAGGGTCGAGGGCTACAGACTTCTGGCCTCACCCAGGGGTCACCCCTCTCTTTCCAAGACTCAAATGCAGGTCGAGTTCAAATAAATCAAACTATCACCAAGGGCATTTTTCAAGCCCACCTTCCCTTCCTTTGCACTTACCATTTCTCTCCTGTTTCTCCACACGTGGATGAGGCAGGAGGACGAGGCTTACAGTTCTGGCGGGCAGTGGCCCAATACGACTTGACGTGCAGTAACCAGGGCATCTCATACTAACCAACCCCATGGGAGACTTGGTCCAACTGCTAACAGAGAGAAGTGAACAGTTCCTCTAAGAAGAACCCAAATATGCCTTTTTGCTAGAGAACTTGCAAAACAAAATAAGCCTACATGCCCTTTTAACAACAGCAGCTTTCACGTGTAGATTGTTTCACTGCTTTGCTCCAAGGGCTGCAGGCCACGTGTGGGATGCTTCTCAGATAGCTGGCAGGCTCGTTGGATAAAAACCCTGTTCCGAATACACTTGTGCACACCCCAAACCTGCTGCGAGGCCAGTTATTCCCACTTGCTTGGTTCTTCTCCCAGCCTTTACCTTAATACGTTTAGCCCCTGATAAAACATGCACAGTGGCCTGGCCTGGGCAGCAGCTGCTCCCCAGGAATGAGGGGAGATACCTGCTGACAAACACGCTTCAGCAGATGGCAACCACTTCCAAGGGGGCTTTTGGGATGCTGAAGACACAAAGGTCAATTGCCTAGATCAAACACGGGTGCAGAGGAAGGACAAAGCCACCTCGCTGGATTTAACGGCAACAGGACTTGATTTGTTTTCTAAGCACTCAACCCTTACTTTGTTGACAAGGAGGCTGCAAACCAGCCTAACCCACTCATCTGGCAGCAGCTCGTGATCTGTCCTTACCTTTTCCTTACATTTCCGGGCCTACTTTACACCTCTCGTCGGCAAACCCAGTTGCTGCAGCCAGACTGTGGGAGAAGAGAGCACAAGGACACCACAGCAATCAGTGGAGTGCAGATATACAGCTTTCCCCTCCTCAAGAGCTGCCAAAGAACACCCAGAATAAGCAAGTTTGGTGACGATGAGGCGACACCAGATGCCCCTCATGGCCTCCAAACGCTTCCTCTTGCCACTTGCCTCACAAGCAACTGCTGCGAGAGGAGCAACTAATCCCAGTCACAGACTGTATTTAGGGACGTGCTCAGGGAAACCATCAGAACCAGGGTCCTCTCTAGCTGGCACCCAACATCCCACCGAAGGCGAGTACTGCAGAGATCACGTAACTGGTGACAGATCGCTTGGCAGCACAGCGAGCGGCCCGCAGCGTGCCCTGCCAATCCTCCTGCCTGCCCCACCATTAGCAGAGAGCCCTTTCGAGCTCTGCCAGTTAAAATCAGGAGGCCTTCACCAAGGGCTGCATCTTACCCCTCTCCAGGCTCTTCTAGGGCTTCCGAAACTGCAGCCTAAGTGCCTGGCATGCCAAACACGGGACTTTCCGTGGAGTGATGCTGGCAGCACGCAGAAGATGAAGGCGACGTTTGAAGAGATCCTAAATCAGTGTCTCCCTCTACATGAGCTCTGCTTGTTTACAACAGAACGCGACACAAGAGCATCTACTGAATCTTGCCACTTCGCTTCGGGCAGCGGTGGCATCCAGCGCGACCGTCGAGGAGCTGCTTTGAAACTCCAGAGCAGGCCCCACGCAGCCAGCCCGGCTTCTGGAGCAGACCTGGAAGGAGCCGTGACTGCAGCCGAGGAAGTGGCAGGTACCTGCCCCGATCTCTGCTGTGCTTCGCTCCAGCAAATCCTGGGAAACAAGAGGCAAACGGTCACAAGCACTAACCAGAAACAGGCCAGAACGGGCTGGATCCCTCAGCTCCAGGAGCAGGATCCCTTTTGATTCTTGCTTTTTAGAATTCCTTTGCCCACTCTCATCTCACTCCACTGCTTAGGCTTAAAATCCAGCAGCACCATCAGTGGTGGCTTCCTCCAGGCATGTCCATTCCCACCCAGCTTTCACACCTCCAGCTGTTTTTCTCAGCCCTCTCTCTAATGAGCTGGTAGCTGCTTCCCCTCAGCTAAGGAGGGCTATAGAAATCCTAACTTCCCCCCTTTCCCCGGGCCGTTTAGCCCTGGCTTAGATTTGCTGAGTGGGGTGAGCACCCCTGTCAGGTTCTTCCTGACAGCCCTCGTACTGTTCTCATAGTTTCAGCTATCACCTTCAAACCTTGATGTGAATGTTGGATGAGGGAACACACTGTGTGCAGGGATGTCACGGGCCTGGAGATGCATCACGAGCCCACTGCAAGTCACAAGAGGCTCCAGCTAGAAATTCTTCGGTCTGTTGCAACCACTCGCTGCAAAAACTTCTCACATAAATAACAGACAGAAGCACAAGGAAGTCTCTTGTGTTAAGATTTAATAATAATAACAACATTTCAAAACCAACGAGTGCATTGTACACAAGACCTTGGATTCAGTGCTTTTTATTGACCGTTTGCTTTGCGAGCGTCAGTGTACTGAAGACCTAGGGAGTGGTGAGTGGATAAAAAACCCAGCTGGGACAATTTCTGCAAGGAGGGTAGGAGAGGAGAAGGGGAGCAGGAGGTTCAGAATCGAACAAACGTGGCATCAATCTGCCGCACAGATGGGAGGGCCAACATGATTTTGCGCCGGTACTGGGGATCCTTCTGCAAGGGGTTTCGCTCCAGATAAACAGTTTCCAAGTTCTTGGCTCCTTTCAGCTCATCCAGGTCACTCCAGCTCTCGATGAGATTATCATTCATCTGCAGAGCACATATACACACACTCACACAAAGAGACACTTCCAGCAAAGTCTGCTTAACAAGAACCTAGCCAGGATGAGCGCTGCTCACGGGGAGCATTACGCAGCAGAGGGAACCCGGGTACGTGGCAAGGCCCTGCTTGCACGATCCTTTTCCCTCCAGAACCCGAGGGACATTTTCTGCTGCACACGCCAAGCTTTGCTAACGTTTACCAATTTCTGCACAGCGTGGGGCTGCAGGTCAAACCCTGCACTCTACAGACAACACACCTGGTCTAGCAGGTACCACCTCCATCCATCTAGTTCTGTGAAAGAAAACTGCTCTGTTATTGGCACTTCCAGAGCTCTAGCACACAAAGGGTGTTTCAGCTAAGACCCTGGACTAATACGCTGAAAAAAAAACTCAGTAGCTCTTTGCTCTGCTGTCACTCATGCCAACATTGCTTCAGGCAAGTCGCTCGCCCCATGCCTGAATTCCACTGCTGAGGAAACACAGGGAAAAGTTTAGTCGACTCCTGCAGAATCCGGGATTTGGAGTTCCGTTTCCTTGAGATGTTAAGGAACTTGGTTAGGCAGTTTCACCTCTTCAAACGGTGAAATAAGTAAGTAAAAGCAATGCCTGCCTATACCAAAGAAAGCTGAGCATAGCTTTTTGCCAAGAATATAAGCTTTCTAACAGCTTTGAAGTGAAAAAAAAAAAAAAGAAAAAGAAAAAAGCACAGTAGAGCTTTTTCCTACATTCAGCTGGGGAAAGGAGCTGGACACAGCTACCAGATCCTGGCCAATGCTCTGCTTTGGCAAAGGACTCTTTCAAAGCAAGGGTGTTTTTGCAGAAATAGTCCTGTGAAGACGGGATCCTCCCTCTACCTTCTGCAAAGCAAATGGAAACAGCTGCACAAGGCCTCCCTGTCTAAGCAGCAGAGCAGCTGTGCTCAAAGAGGAAGATCATAGGAAGCTGAAAAGATTCAAGTCAGCCCCACAGCAGCCACACCACAGTGTCTCAAGCACAGAGCCTACAGCATGTCGTGTTAAACAGCTCCGTTATATAAAGGATTCCTGCTGCAATTAATAAGCCCAGGTGACACCACCAGCAGCCTGCTATGTTGTGAAAAAAATGCCCAAGGAGCCTAGAGCTGCTTTGTAGCTCTTCTATTGTTGCCTCTGCCCCAAAGGGTAACCAGCCGAAGGCCCAAACGACGGTGTCGAGCAGCATTCGCTCTTATTCTCAGTCCTGACTCCTAAGCACTCTACAAGAACTAAAGCATCTGCCAGCTCAGGAGGGTCTATCCTTTCTCCCGAATATTAACAGCTCTCAAACACAGCAGAAGACTGACAGTGCAGGAAGGGAATCTGTATGTTTCCTGACTGGAGCAGTGAATGGTAAAGTACAAGATGCCATGAGGAAACCAAACCAACCTTGAAAAGAATTAGTAACTGAAGTAAACCAAGGACCGTTTTGTTTTCTGTGTATTTAGCGACAAGAACAGACTAACTCTGCCCTAAATGTGCTCTGGTGTGGTGCTGAGCCAGTACCAGCATCTCCCACTTCACAGTGGCCCTGATTTAAAGAAAGAGGAGATCTGCAAAGCCAGGACCCAGGAGGGCCGGTTTACAACCGTTATAAGCAGGGCTTTAGCAGGGATGGATTGGCAGCAGGATCTACATTCTAGGTAGTGACAGGCCTTGTACTACACATCACAGCCTGCAAAAATGTCCTCAAAGGTAACTTCTTCTCCAGGGAAGTCAGTTGTCAGAATACAAAGAGTTTATAACAACCCTACAGACCGCTGGACTCCACGGAATAACCTTCCCTCCCACTGCTCCCCAACACAGGGGTGTATTTTGCCACATCCCACTTTTTCTGAGTACTTACCCAGAACTCCTGCAGCTCTGTGAGATGGCTGATATTCTCAATCTTTTTGATTCTGTTGGCAGCAATGTCCAGCATTGTAAGTTTGTTCTAGACACGGAAAAACAACTACTTTAGAGCCAATTTTCTTTCACCTTCTCCATCCCACTTTTCCTCGGGCCTAGAATTTGAAGCAACAACACGTCTGGGCCAGTTCTTTACATGCAGCACAAGGAGAGCAAGCATCAACTAATTATAGCAGCGAGAGTGTTTTTAATTAAGCTGGGTTACTCAGGACCCACTGAGTGAGCTTGCTCTGTTCTCCTACAATGTCATCTTCTGCTAAAGGAGAACACCACGGGCTTCTCCCTGAGCAATCCTCTGGGACAGCCCCACAAAGCCCACTGAGAGGGCAAGGCAGAGGTCACAGCTTGCTGCTCCTGTCCACATCTCCCCTCACCCTCCTCATTAAGACTCCTAATTACCTACATGCTCCTGTCTGAAACACTGAAGCAGGGAGAGGCAACAGCAGCTGCCAGGCTCTGTAGATCAGCTGGACACTCTGATCAACCACTTGTTCCCTAAGTCCCGCCAGCCACCCCAGATAACCATGAAAATTATTCTATTCCAGAACACCTGGAAAGGCTTTACATATTCAAGATACTTTAACAGAGCAAATATTTGTATCTTCATGTTGTTATCGTGCAATGGAGGAAACTGAGGAACAAAAAAGCTTCCAGAAACACCTAGCCCCACTTTAGGAACACTTCAGATCAAGAACCAGACATTTCAGTGAGAGCTGGTGGGAGGCTCACGTTGTTCTCCAGTCCCTCGATGACTTCGATACCGTTGTGGCTGAGGTACAACTCGCGCAAGTTCACCAAGGTCTGCAGCCCCTCGATCTTGGTCAGGCGGTTGCTCTGAAATTGTAACAGAAGTTATAACACCAGAAACACAGGCAAACCCCAGGGAATTCCCAAGAAAAAGCATTCCTGTCAAGCATAAACACAAGGGGAAAGGGCCTGCTTGGAGCATAGGCTGATGAGAGATAGCAGAGGCCACACTGATCTAGCTCAGTTAGCGTGATCTCTTTACTACCATCTCCCAAGGAATATCTGGGAAAGCCAAAGTCTTCAACACTGGAAGAACGTGGCTCTGATCTTTCCGCTGAAAGCTGCAGCCTGCAAATTTTCCTTTTGGTCTGTTTAGAAACAATAGGCTTACACATAATAACATTTGTTTTGTAGTTCCTTTCAAAGGAAAGCTCAGAAGGGAAGCTGCATCCACAGCCCTTCAAGATATAAAGGTTCCAAGTAGAAACAATACCTGTATACTGAGCACAGACAAGTTTGTTAGTGCATCCAAGTTCTGGAGCTTGGTGATTTTATTCTTTCCAAGGAACAGACTGTCAAGATTAGTCAAGGTGTCAATGTTTTCAATTGCCTGTGAAAAGACCAGAGAAAACAGTGTTATTGCTGCGAGACGAAACCTAATCTACAGATGACCAAGTTTAAGAGGAGCATTTTAAGGCGGTAGAAATACAGAGAGCCTTCTTAAAACATTCTTGCCAACAGCTTGCTATCCTGATCTGAGCAGCTCTAAAATTTGCACTCTCTCTGAATCAAGATATTCTGCAGGTTGAGTTGTACAGGTAGCCTTAGATGCACCTCACATCCTCGCAGCGTGCTCAACAAACAAAACCTCGTGGCTAGAACTCCACATTATTAGCAATCACTGAGGCAGCACAGCAGAGAGGAGCATTGGCTCATTTCCCTCAGTGATTGGAATACATCTGGAACACACACTCTCTAACTGTCAGAATTTCCAAAGAGGAAACACAATGTATCTGAACTGCAAGGAGAAGAAAGAGGAAGTACTTCCAAGGGGAAGATGACAACAGAGAAAACACTAAAGATTCCTGGAAAAACACGGGGGAAAAATGTCCTTTCCACGAGGCAAGGTATGCACAAGGCAGGGCTTCCCTTTGGGTCCAGAAGCAGAGCAAGAGCTGGGCTTTGTGCAGTGACCACTGCCTCAGGGCATTTTTGCTCCTTGACTTTCATCGAGGGTCATGTCATCTTGTCCTGGCTGTGGTCTCCACTATCCAGGCAGTAAGAGCAGAGAACAAAGAGGCTCAGAGTGTGCTGGACATAATGTCTTGGGACCTGATGTCTTGGGGATGTCAGGTGTATCCAGAGCAGGGAATATTCATTTGTGAACTGAGAAAAGTCTGTTACTAGGATATGGAAGGAGCACCTGGGAGGAGAAAATAAAATTCCAAAATTTAGTCCTGACTATCTACGATCGTAACCCAGAGGCAACTTAGCTCCTCTGCACTGCAGGTTCTGTGCCAGAGCAAGGTTAATTGTTGCACGAGTGCATCTGAAGGGAAGGATGACACACGTGTTAGATACGCATGCTCCTAGCAAAACACACATGCAAAGTCAGCCTGAATCCTTAGAGTTCAGCCTTCAGCGGAGGCAGCAAGGAACTCTGTGAGGGCTCAAAAAGTGCCTCATACTTCACATGCAACAAGGGGATCAAAATAAAGCGTGAATTAGAAGAGAGGATAATAAAGGGAGAGCAAGAGGGAGAGAGGCTTAGAAAAGAATTCTGCCTAGAGAGGCTTGCAAAGGAATCTATCCTCCAACAGGAGGAGAGAAAACGCTGTGGATTTTTGCAGGGAACAGTCTCCTTTACTCAAAGCCAAAGAGTCCCTGCTGGACGAGAATAGGGACTTCAGTGCCCAGAAAACAAGAGGGACAGACACAGCCATGTGGGCATCTATTAAAGCCCTGTTCAGCTTTTCCATGTGTTTCTTGCCCGATGAAGAGTTTCAGAGAGTACCAGTATTAACAAGACAGGGAACGGAGTCTAGGCACTGTCTTTGCACATGTGTGCACACACACACTTTTGGGGAGGAAGATGATGGGCACACACATAAAGGAAATAGTAGGAGGAAGGATGGAAACACACACACACAAACTACATGTTATAGATGCACTTTGGTAAGAAAAGAGCTTTTCAACATCTATCCCAGAATTGCTGTATTCAGTCCTAGCTGTTGATCAGTCCAAACTGGGATTCACACTCCTGTGGAAGTACCCCTCTTCTGGCCTAGCAGAAAATCCAATTTGTTTCTCAGTGGAAGCTCCTCCAGCCTTGGCAGTAAGGAAATAAATTCTTGTGGTTCTGAGGATGTTGAGCAGAACTAACCGGAGTGGGGAGCTACAAAAAAAACACACTTCCATGAGAGCAGGAAACAGAGAGATGCAAGGAAAAGCATAAGGAAAGCCACTAAAGAAATGCTTGCCTCACTCCAGTTTTGCAAAAAAAGTAAAATAAACAGGCACCACAAAGCACCAGCTCAGGCACAAAATTCTGCCTCTCCAGCATTTGCATAATAAGGACAGGATGATGAGTGTTGAGGAAGTCCTGAGTGCCTCTGGGATAAATGCATGCTGAAAGATGAGGGGTTTATTACAGCAAAGCGACTACAGTAACACCACTGCAGCAGCTCCAGTGCACAGGGGATTAGTATAGCAGGAATTCCAGCGCCGAGATGCCACCTAAGCAGGTATAGCCCATAAGTTATTACCCTGGAGAGCTAAGGAGAGGCCCACTTGCAGAAAAGCAGGTAGCTGGGTCACTAAAACATCAAAATCTGAAAGGCAACAAACTGCCTAAATACCGACACAGAAGTATAGATGGATTTTTTTTCCTCCTTTTTGTGCGTGACAGTGATTCTTAGTAGACAGAACCTGCACTTGATTCCACAACCCAGCTTTCAAAATACAAGGAGCAGTAGCCTATTGGGTTTCTGCCTTTAGGAAACTGCCTATCTCTCTCCCAATCTCTCCAAGTCATGTTCCCCCAAGACACTGCAAGGCTCCTAATCGCTCATCTGGCTGCTGTTCTCACTCTAGATATATTCCCTTAAGTCATTTCATTTCCAAAGTAATAATTCCTTCAGCTGGAAGAGAAATGGATCCAACTCAGCATTAGCTTATCAGCAAGATAAGCTCTAGCCACTCTAGAAAAGCAGCAAACATTTCTGCTTTAACACAGAGAAAGACTGTAATAGTTGCTGAAGAAAGGCTGTTAGCAGCTGAAGTCTCCTTCTTTTAGGAAGAGAAACGTGCTTCCACAGGCCTTCAAAGAGAAGATAGAGATTTTGCTGGTTTCATGACAACAAAATTAAAATATCACAAATTGTTCTGTAAAAGCCCTGATCTGGGAGTCAGCAGCACAATATCATGGTCAGGAGGCATTTCAGAGTTAAGCCTCAGGAAAAAAAAAATGAGACGGACTACAATAGCAAGTTATCACTTATATGCACAAATCTGAAACTAGAATTAAGTTGGAATTTAGTAGGCTTTATTAAATAGAAGCAGCCTGTAGGAAGGCAAGAGAAAACAAGCTTCGGCTCTCCACGAGGAGGAAACTCACCCGCCAACCGCAACACACAGGACTTGCATAAGGTCACTGAAGAGAAATTCATAAACGGCAATTTAATGGTCAGGCACTAACCCATACATAATTGGAGGGCTCAGCAGGCACAGCAATAAGCAATTATACATTAAATGAGTAGATCAAAAGAGCAAAACTGCAAGTAAGAGTCAAGAGTGCACTTTCAGAAAAGGCCAAAGGCCCAAACCAAAGCGCATAAGACTCTTCAGTTAGTGTCCTGTGCAGAGAACCTACCCGAATTCGATTGGATCCCAACTCTAACATCTGCAGCTGCTGTAAGTTACTTAAATTCTCAATTTTGCCGATTTTGTTGTTGACGAGAAAGAGCTTTTTAAGCTGAGTAAGCCGGTCTAGTCCCTCGATTTGTCGCAGAACGTTAAATGAGATGTCCAGGACCCTAAGAAGAGACAAAAAAAAAAAAAGTCTCATCAGTCCAGGAAAAAAAGATGATTTTGAGAGAGGAGCTTCCTCAGTGGAAACAGTGTTTCACCAGGGTGACCTCAAATGAGTGCTTATAACGGGGAAAACACTACTCCTTAGAGCCTTTTCTTTGCCGAGCCAGAATGGCACTTCCAAAACAAACATTTCATCATATCCAAAACCCTCTGTCATTCCCTGCAGGAATAAAAACCGAGCACTGACAGCAAGAGCTCTGTGCAGCAAGGGGTGGCTAAACTCATCTGCACCAGACTACAAAACTCACGTTAAGCACCTTTCATTCCAGCTGCTTTACACAGCATCCCATTCATTTTTGGCTGGCCGGCCATGACGAGCTCCACGATAATGAAACTGGTTTATCACCCAGGTCAAATCCTTGTGGACAAGAGACATTGTCCTTCACAGAGCACTCAAATTGACCTCAAAATAAAAGGTCTGGGTGATAAAGACAGAAATAAGCACAGCACAAGTAATTCAACTAGTGACAAACAACTCTCAGCCCAAGCCTGGTGATTACCCTCAACTCACTCGAGTTCTGCTAGAGCCTCCAAGTTCTCGATCTTGCGGATCTGATTATCATAGAGGTCCAGCTCCCGCAAGGTCTGCAACTGCTCCAGGTTCTCGATGCGCTTAACCAAATTCTGACGCAGACACAGAGTCTAGTAGTTGGGGATAAAGTTAAAAACAAATAGAAAATGCATATGAATGTACTGCCCTTTGGGAAATGCACTGTAAGTTCTGATTTATTCATTAAGTTGCTGCTGGGTTTTTCTGTTTGTTTTTACAGAATCTCTTATTGTTTTATTCACATTCTACCAAAGAAAGAAATCTTATATTAAGTTGCTCAAACACTGTGAAAGGCTCAGGGAATTGTGGAATCTCCATTTATTGGACACAGTTTGACTGGACAAGGCCTTCAGCAATAGACTGCAACCAGATCTGTTTGGAACAGGGGAAGACTAAAGACCTCCAGAGGTCCTTCCCAAACCAAGTTATTCTACGTTAAGCCAGCTATGCAAAAGCAGAACGAGTTTCTCAGGATGAGCCCTCATCCTCTTCCAGCACAGGACTCTTCCAAAACAACAGGATTTTGACTCCTACTTGATAAATGGGTAAACGCTACCTTCAGTCATAACAAAGAGACCTCATGAGGATCTCAGCCTAAAAGAGACCCTTGTGTTGATTTTCTTACAGGTCAGTTTAGCAAAATCTCCAGCTCCAAGAGAGAGTTTTTGTTCCTTTGGAACTTACCTTCACTTTCCTGAGCACTTCAAATCCTTCTATCTTCCCAATTCGGAAATGATTCAAGTCAACATCCTGAAAGAGAAATTATCTTCAAAGACCAACCTGGTAGCTTGTTCTAAGGAAAATCATAGTCTTAAAACCAGGTAGCTTATTAGAGCCACACTTCAAAGAGCTTGTAAAGATTTGCCTTGCCAGATTATTTGATCATCACAGGTGAGCACAGGGCTTCTCAGTTGCAAACATCCCATCTGCGAAAGGACCACAGCATGAGGCCCTCTCATGAATATGAGTTTTGTTTCAACAGAAGAAGTCTTAGTGGGTAAATTGTGAATCTACCTAAAACAACAAATTATGTTGTGTCCAGAAGGAATAAAGTACTGCAGGAAATTCTCCAACCTGCTTTGCCAGGGCTTAACTGGGACAAGCTTTGCTATTTCCAGCTCCAGGCCTTACACGAACAGGGACGGCTGACAGTTTTGTGAGCATAACTCCGCACCAGCTGACACACATCTGCACAGCACAGATATTCTGGTGTCACAAGGCAGTCAGGAAAGGGGAAATAACACACCTCACCCCTCACAAGCTCAGCAACCCACCAGCTGACAGGCAGCTGCCCACACCGAGGCTGGAGGCCGGTAACTGGTGGTGCCTGTTATGAATCATAGGTCTTTCGGCAGCAAGGAAGCCACTAAAGATCTCCTCATAACATCTCGTGTCACTGCACCGAGGCTTGCAGCGTGTCCCCATTTCCATCACCTCTGGCTTATTCTAAAATTCAAAGTGACTAATGAAAGGATTCAGCTGCTGATTAGCACCACCTTAACGCCTTTATTTCTCGTCTAAAAGCTCTGATCCAATTCTGGTGAAGATCAGCATAGCGAGTACCTTCAGAAGAAGTATATTTTTTTAAACAGGGTTTCATGCTTTCCTTTGCATTGTGTTAAGCCCATAGGAGAAAAACACACCTCACCTCAGCCTCTGGGTCCAGGCTAATCGTCTCCATGTCCACTGGTGTTTCCGCTTCTCCTGTAGCGGAAGCAAAGACACGAACACATTATAGATTTGTGCTCCACAGTGAGGCTACAAAGGCTCACAATGAGACAGAAAAAGGAAGCAAACGCTCTTTAGAAGGAGAAACAACACACAAGATTCACAACTGAGACAGGTGAAGCATCGCTTTTAAGCACAGAGAACTATCTGGCTCTCATCACAACATCCAGACATCAACAAAAGCTTCCTCAACAATAGGATTTCGAGCCTAAATGCAGAGCTCCAAAACCAGCACCTCACTCACCCTGCATGTATGGCTGGTAATTAACGCTGGCTTAAGACCAGGTTTTGGCACAGTTCCTTTTCTTGCCTCCCGCACCAGCCCATCATCATCTCTCCCAAGATTTACTGCCCAGAATGTTTCTTCTGCACCCACGTAATGCAGTGCTGCCAAGAAAGCATCTAGGCACCTACGCCAAAGAGGGCAGCACCAGGGATTGCCAAGCACCACAGCAACCCCACCCTGGAGCTTTGCATTCATAACTATTTCCAGTTGATATAACTGTGCACATTTTTGCCTGGATTTCCCTTTTTTGTTTATTAAGTGAACTCACTGATATGCTAGAAAACACAGTTTATCCCACCCCATATGGTTTGGCTTTTTTTTTTTTTTTTCTCCTGGGAAGTGCTTTTACAGCTCTGGAAGGCAGCCCAGAGCAAGATGGAGCAGAGTTTGGCGGATAAATCCACGTTGAATAATTCATGGCCCCTTCCCATTCGCTGGGAGACGCTGCTCGCATCCGATTCACAGGGAAAGGCTAATTAGGCTGTGCAAGACAGACATCCAGCCTGTTTCCACTTCACATGCGAGGCTCAAAGAACACTACAAGAATCTTTAATTACAGTCATTAAGTACAAACACTCCAAATTAACCCCTGCATTACTAAAAGTTCATTCCGTTAACCCAGAAATGAACACTATTTTTATAATCCAGCATGCTTATAAGAGTCACACGCATCCCAAATATTCCCTGTCCCTAACAAGGGCTTTTCCTACAGATGCTTGACATTTTCCAAAGTACAGCAGAGCTTGACCAGTTTTGGTCACTCCACAGGGAACAGCCTTAGCTGAACCAAATGGTGGAATTTAGACACGAAACACAATCATCTCTCCTTATCTTTTAATGCTTTTATATATATATGCCATAAGTAATCATGACATATAATTCATATTGGGAGACATGAAGCAAGCTAGGTATGTTTATCAAACCCTTGCCAAAACTGACAAAAATATGTAGCTATCAACATTTTAGGTATTGCTAGACAGCACACCTTTTTCCCTATTATTCTTCCAAATCAGGACCAGGAGTGACTTACTTCAGCAGAGAAGTGGGATACACAGCCCCAAGAAAACTAAACCTATTTGACCTACTGCTACAGTGCAAGATGCTGTAAACACAACGCCCCAAGACAAGCAAGGTGCCTAGCTGAATTTAGAGCCAGTAGAAACATAGTCCAAGTTCAGAACAAGAGCTGACATATATTAAAAACAAAACAAGACATTCCTCTTGTATTAAGCTGCACTAGAAGTAAATTACACAGTTTATTGTAAAGAACTTCTTCCCTTGAGACTTTAAGTTGTTCAGCAGTAAAGCCAGTAATGCACTTAGGTGATAATTTGGTCAAAAAAAAAAAAATCTTATTCTTGCAACTCTTCTTGGCTGAAAAGCTTCTCTACAAAGCAAACAAAAAAACCCAACTATCATCATATTTCACAGTCTGCTACGGACTATTCATGTGAATGTTAAATACATTACACCGGGATCTGTTGCTGAATAGCTCAGAGTGAGAACTTCAGAAACACAAAACGATCCCTCCTTCCTCAGATTTTCACCTTTTGACTTTGAGCAACCGGACCCATCGTGTGGTGAAAGAAAAGGTGACCGAGCCTAGACCCAAACAGAAAGAAAAGCCCATTACCAGTTTCTAGAGAAATCTTTCATAACAATAACTTAAGGCCATTGCTTTTGGGTGTATTTGGAATTTTCTGGCACGCAACACCCCTCTTGCTCTATAACTCACATGAAATTACCCAGGGCATCCCAAGAAGGAAACAAAACTTTGAATCACCAGAACCCCTCAGCTGCTTACGTTGTGTTTCACATACAACCTTTAAACAAGTAAACAGCGCAGATACAACACAAGAAAGCAGCTCTCTGCAAAGCAGAGCTGTCCAAAATACTTTAAGCAGACCACTAAAAGCAGCTTGGTTTTTGTAGAAGATCAAAAGTCGGCAGTATAAAATAAATCCAATTGCTAGTGCCATTTCTTTTTTAATGAAGTATATTTAAAAAAAGAAATAAACAAAAAACCAAGCAGCTAGACCTTCATTTCCACCTCCACCCTACAAGCCCCCTCTCTAGTTCCTACTACAAAGGAACTGAATCTCTGACAGGCTGTTATGGGATAGGAGGTCTTAACCGCCTCCAGAAAATTCTCAAAAAAATCCCCTCAAACCTAAAAAATTGCCATAGCAAAGGCAAGATGTATAAAGCATATCTGAGTTATAAAGAGCCGCCTTTAACAAGGCAGGTATCTTAGCAATAGTCCTAGCAGAGCCAGTGTGGGTGAGAAGTGCACAATTCCAGAAGTGCAAAACCCAATTCTAACAGTCAGAATCACATAGCAAATATATACATATACACACACACACACATTGAACCAGTGATATCCATACACTTACAACGTGGATAAATCAAAACTGGGACAATACCCACACGTTTTTGCTCTGAAAGAGCAGATGAGCAAAAAATATTTCTAGAGGATTTATTGACAGCAGATTGTCAGCCAAAAATTGTTTTGCTTATGAACCAAGTGAACATAAAACACAAAGAACCCTAAACTGACCCTCCTACAGTCAGCTCCACAAACAAAAGCGGAGTTCAAGCACATTCAAATAGGCAAGCAAATTTTCATGTTGGCAATTTTTAATGTAGCAGGGATTCTCAAAAGGGAAAATAACAATTGCTCCGCAAGCGAAGCTACTTAACTGAGTTTTTAACACAACTGATGCCTGTAAGTGACCCTGCTCTGCAGATGCAGGGAAAAGGCTACATCTGGGAAACCTGAGTTCCGCAATACGGAATTGGAGTTGGAGTTATGTAATCCCTCAGAACCACAAGCATTAGCACAACCAAAAGCCTAACTGCTCTTTTTAACTGCACATGCAGGGAAAAACATTGCGCAGAGCTAAGTTAGAAGCTTCCTGAACAGAGCTGCTATTTCTCAGAGAATTAGCAGAATGAAAGATTTGAAATTGCAGCTGCTTGAGATCTATTTATGTCCTTCGGTGGAAAACGTGGAAAACTCTCCATTTTCCTTCAGCCTGCCATTGCAAAAGCTAGCTACCAAAACTAACTAAAACCTTCCAAAACTATTTCTCCTGCTTAGTCTGTGCTGAATCCTACCAGCTTGGAAGGAGAAATGGCAATACTGGCATTAAGTAGTTCACAATATAATCTACCCACCAACTCTGAATCGCTCAGTTTGTAATGAGAGGGTGCCATCTGAAGCCTTCCCTTTAACATAATAATTCCAAGAGGAAACAATACACAAAATATAGCTTTAAATGCACAAAAATATAGCTTTAAATGCATCACTGCACTGTGTTACCTGAGTGAACACTCAAAACACTCTGTGTGTGCAAAGAAAACCATGACTGACTGATCCACTTGGTCCTGCTGGACATATAGTACTATGGCTTCCCAATTTGCAAGATGGGCTCATGCACCTTCGCAGACATCAGCATGCTATTTTGTGATTAATTGTAGAAAAATATATTAAATATGAATTATATCTACATAGAGATCATTTAACTAGGAAATGAGAGTTCAAATTCTCATATTAGTTCACCCGTTTGGAAAATGTTTTTGCAAATTCTAAGGGATACGGCTAAGAGGGATCTCTAAAATGTGAACAGTCAAAAACGATTAAAATGCAACAGCAAAACGCTGTATTGTTTCACTTTCATTTCCAGACCAAGTTATTTGAACATATGCATCAGAAGGATGCTATTCCACCTCAAATTATTAGGCAGACCTAGCTCCAGATCTATAAGATATTTAGCTCTTCTCTGTCCAACACCCAGCAACCAGCACCAGAAGTTTAGATAACGTTGCCAAATGTGGTTTTCTGAGAGGGATTTCCTTTGATAAAGTCCAAGCAAGTTACCAAAAACCACATCTTCCTACCCAACGCATACAAGCTTAAAAAAAAAAAAAAATCCACATTTCTACCACACTACAGCAATAAAACAGTAAAAATAGCAGCGAGCATTCAAAACTAAGAGGATTCAAATATAAAGATGCAAGCATTCTGATATATCTTATGATTTTTAAATGTGTTTTAAAAAAAAAAAAAAAAGGAAAGCTTCCTTCACTCTATCTAGAAATAGTTTCCTTTGCTTTCCAAAGGGATTTGGAAGTTTTAAAGTAAATAACAACATTAAAGCAGAGCTATGAAGAGCTGTTTCTGCTTGTCTCTAATGAACTTCTGCAGCATCTCTGTGTAGAAAGCTGCTACTGCCTTTCCACAAAAGTATTAACAGAGACGTTTGACTTTTGATCAGAAAGTGCAGTTCCACAAATGGGTAGACTTAAAAACTGGTAAGAGAAGAAACCAAATGAAAACAACAACATAAAAAACAACCAATGGCCCAACACACACAGTGACACATAAGGAAGGTAGCTTTGCTCTATCAACAATTCTGATGCTGCTGGTACTCTTTGAAGAGCTCTAGGGAATATTTGCATGGTTAATAACGCAGTTAACACATACAAGCATGGGAGATACAAGCACCGATGCAGAGATGCTGCTGCGAGAGATCCCCCTTGCCGGGGGGCTCGATTAGCTCCGCTGGTACCTGTGGAGTTCTCGCCATTCTGCTCCTCTCGCAGGCTCTGCTGGCTGAGGTCTGTTACTAAGGAAGCTGCTTGTTTCTTCCCTTCCTCGTCGCCCGACTCCTCCGATTCGATCCGCTTATCAACTGCATAAGATACATAAACACATTGAGGCTACTTTTGTGAGCGGGGCAGAGCAGCAGCAAGCAGATATAATAACCAGGACTCACATACACCACTATGCAGTTAGTAGAAATCCTAAAGTTAACTAAAGCAAAGGTTTAGTCTTAAATAAAAGGCCTCTTACCCCTTGTTTCTAGTTTGATTTTGGGTGCACTTTTTCCTCCCTTCAGATCTTCCTAAAACCAACAATCTGGGAAGAAGACTGGAGGAAAAAGGAAATTTCTTAGATCAAAGGAGTGCAAATCCAAAGATTACGGAGATGGAGTTATATTTATTACATTCAAAGAGCTTTGAGGAAAAAAATATCAGTAGCTTGTGCAACAGTAATGGTAACATGGAGTAGCAAAGGTTTTTTTTTTAAAAAAAAAAAAGAAAAAAGGGGAAAAATAAAAAATTCCTGCGGGTAAAGCGACCGTTTCCCGGCATGATGGCTCCGTCCTCTCCCCGGCCACAACGCGGCGACCCCCTGCCCCAAGCGCAGCGCTCAGAGCCTCCTCTCGGGGCAGGCGAGGCGGAGCAGCTCCGTGCCGGGGGGACGCCGTTAAAAGCGGGTGTTGGGTCATCTCCACAGACCGACCTCTGTCACCGCCCGCCTGAGGAGCCCCAAGGAGCGGGGGGACAACACAGGGGGGGCCACACAGACCCCCGACCCAGCGGAGAGACCCCTTCCCTGCCGACCACGGAGGACCCAGCCACGCCACGAGGGCCGAGTCGCCGCCGCCGCCCCCGGCCCCGCCATAAGCCCCGGCCGCCTCTCACCCTCCATCATCTCCTGCGGCCCCTCCGCGTTCCCCGCCGCCATGTTGCGTCACCGCCCCCGCCCCGCCCCCTGCCCGGAAACCGCCGCAACGGCCGCCGCGGCCAATCAGAGGTGGCGGCCGCGGGCGGGGGAGGAGGGAGAGGCGGGGCGTCGCCCGCCTGGCCACACCCCCTGCTGCGCGTGCGCGCTCGCCCCGCTGCCTTCTGGGAGTTGTAGTCTCCGGTTCGAAAGGGAGGGCCCCTGGTTCGAAGGCCCGCTGCTCTCACAGGGCCCAGAGGCGGCGGGTTCGGTTTCTCACACACCTCCTGCGCGACCGCGGGAGCGGGCAGCCCAGCGCGGCCCGCCGCGGCGCTGCCCACGCGCGGTCGCTCGCTGCTGGCCCTCCCAGGCGCGCGAAGAGAGCTGCTGTGAGGGGCACAGAGTGTGGAGGGAGCTGCCCATCTCCGCCGGCGGCGCTCCCGCCGCTGCCGGGGCGTCCGTAGCAACGGCAGCGCGCGGCGGCGGCGGGCGGGCGGGCGGCCCTGCCCGTTCGAGTGGCCCGCCGCCCCGCGCCGCGCCGTCCCATTGGTCTCGCCGCCTGCCCCTCGCCCAACGCCCGCGCTGATTGGGCAGCGCGCCAGAAAGTCCCGCCCCTTGCTTCCTCGCTCCCGCCGCTCTGAGGTAACTGCCCCGAGGGGCCGCGGCGGGAGGTGGGTGCGCTGGACCGGGCCAGCCTGGGGAGGGGGCGGCGTGTGGAGGACTGCTGCCCTAATTACCGGCTTCTGCGCTTAAAATGAGCGGAAAGCAGGACAAGAAATTTGGTTTGGGGGCTGTGGTGGCTCTTCCAGTAGTGCGGTTGGGGAAGCTCCACAGGTTGCGCTATAGATGCTGTGTGTTCCGGTTCATTAATGGTCACACTGATGTTTGCAGCGCAGCCCAAAAGCCCCCTCGAGCAGCAGAGAAATCTGGGCAGCACTTGGGACAAGGTGGTGCGTTTGTCTGATACCACAAGGGCTAGTGCCTGGCCCCAGGGTCCCGCTGAACCGACCACGTTTCTGCTGTAGACGGCGTTTTCCCTTGGACCTCCTATGGCAACCGGGGTGTGACGATGGCAGCCGAGGCGACCGGCGGCTCCGAGGAGGCCCTGGTGCCTTCATCGCCAGCGTCGGCCCTTCAGCCCTCCAGCGACTCTGATAAGCTGGGCAGGTCCTACCGCTTGGCCAGGAAGAGAAGGAAAAGTCAGTTTTCGGAGCTGTGCCGGAGTCAGGCGTCTCTGTCCGGTGAGTGGGTGCTCTGAGACTGATGTGTCCACCCGTGGTCAGTGAAGAGGGTGATGGTTATTCCTTCAGATGGTTTCAGATCTTCTTTCTCCCTCTTTTCTGTCCCTCAGGACTAGAGGTGATGGCAATGAGCAGCTGTCGGGCTGTTTTGGGAGGATGCATCGTTGTTTGCTTACTCTGTACCGATACCTCTTCCTGGGCAGCATTTACTGGCTGCTGGATTAGGCAGTTCCGGGCTTGCTGGATACCCGGTGTTCTATTTCATTCTTCTTCTAAACTATTATCTTCTAAGACATGAAAAACTGCTAAATGAGGAGGAAGATGACAGTGGGGGGGGAAGGACATGATTTCAAACGAATCCAGATATAAATGTCTCCATTTTCATTGTGGTCAGTGTATCCATGTGGTACGCAGGGTGTAAATGCAGAGGTGGCCTCCTGATGCCAAGGTTATCACAACTCTTCCAGCATGACTTGCCCTCCAGCACTGCTTGCTCTTTTGGGCATGGAGTGAAGGTATTTGGCTGCCAGTGCCAAATGCAGGAACATTTCCTACAGGCAGAACTTCTGAAAATTTTAGCAGCATCCCTTGGCACTGCATGACATAAAACATTGGGGTGGGCACAGGTGTTTAGGTGTCAGCTCTTGTGAGCAGTTAATTTAGCAGCTTCTGACTAACTCGCTGTTTAAGTATAGGGCTTGAACACTCGGAGTGATTATATTTAATAACAGTTGCAATTTTAACTTGAGAGAATTCAAAACCTATCCTTTAAACTCTGTTGTCTTCAGTGAAAGAAGATTGACTAGTCTGGTTAATGTGATGCATGTTGGCGATATTTTCTAGCCCACGAATGGTATTAAATTGTTCCAGTGCCCGTGACTTAAAAAGACATATTTATTCTAATCATATTTGTTATCTTTAGTTTAACTGATTTGGGGTTTTTGGCAATTTCTAGCAGCACATATTTTGAGATGAAGTTGCCTGATGGCCGTTTTTGACGTTTTTTCTTTTAATTCATGCCTGTAAATACTCCTGTAGCAGACTGCTAGAGCAACACAGCTGACCTTTATCTTCTCACAGGAGACAAATGGAGCTCCTACTGCTTGTCCTCACTGGCGGCTCATAACATTTGTACCAGCAAAATCTCTAACTCCTGGGCTCAGTGGGACTCGACCTCTCTCTCCAGCTCCCTTTGCAGTCCTGCCTCCGTCTCCTTTCTGCAACCCCTTGCCACGGAGGAATCCAGCCAGCAGCTTGTAACTGCTGCACGCAGTCCCAGCAAAGCCATCTTCACCGTGGATGTCAACACCACAGAGGTACTGGCTGTAGCTGTTGCGGTGCCGCGTGCAGGGAAGGAAAGAGAAGCAGAAAACGTTTGGAGCCATGTGACAAGGAAGCACCTTCACTGGGATGGGCTCATGGTGACACAAGGTCCCTGTCTGTCCCGGTAAATATGTATTTTACACTGGGAGAGAGAGAATTTCTCTGGTTTTGTCAAACATTAGTATGAAATGAAATACTGAGAATAGGGCAGGCAATTAGAAAGCAAGAAGCTTAAAAGTTACCAATGTCCCAAGCCCCCTTAACAAAGGAGAGTCTCGGTCAAGGTTTGTCCTAGAACAAGAAGTTTCAGTGAGACTTTAGAATTAAAAAAGATCTCTCCATTTCCACTGAGAGAGGAAGTGACATTATCAGACATTCAAACAACAGCATAATGATGTGTTAAAGAAACTTACAGCTTTTCTGGTTTTGGTTTGTTCTTTTTCCTTTCTACTTCTGCAGATTCTTGTGGCCAATGATGAAGCATGCAAGCTGCTTGGATGCAGCAGTCAGGAACTCATTGGTCAGAAACTGTCCCACCTGATATCAAAATCCAGTCAAGACATAGTGGAAATAGTGGAAGCCCTGGGTGAGGAGTACATAGAAGATGAGGGATGTAAATCAGTGGTTTCAGGAACTGTGGTACGTGAAATGTTCCAGCAGATATTCCCCATACTTCCATATTCCAGCAAGTATTTTGATCTGAGTTGATTTAGCATGTTGTTTTGTTTTGTTTTTGTTTTTTAACTTTAGTTTTTGACATTTTCAATGTTATTTCCCAAGACAGGTGACTTTATGGGCATTTGACAATTAAGTAATTTGTAAGACTTTTGATGGTTGTGCATAGGGGATCTCAAGTGGTAAGAGATGGATTGGGAGGCACCCTTAAGATCATTACAGCTGTCAAACACATATAGGCATGATGATGTGATCAAATGAATGCTTCAAGGATGCTGGATTTAAAAACAATCAAAAAACCCAACAGCCAAACAAAAATTACATAGATTGCTTAGCGTAGATAAAACTTATTACTAAAAGTTTTCAGTTGTCCAGATCTTTTAGAATATCCTTAAAATCAAATTGCATGGTACATGTTAGGAAGTTAGACATCAATCAAGTACTGTGAAATGACTGTGACAAAATTTCTTAGACACGGAAGAGCTGAACTGAAGTTTTGTCTATGTGGAGGTTATTTATAAGAGAGTTGTGTGAGAAGCATCTAAAAAAATATTTTCCTTTGCTGTTTTTGCGAACTACCACTAGAAAATATTTGGAAAATGAGCTCCTGTTCCTCCTGGTGCATTATTTTTGTACTCAGATTCTCAGCATCTCAAAGCTTGAGCTTCTTGAGCCTTCACTTGGCTTTAGGAAAAATATCCAAGCTTGAGTAAGTGAATCCAGAATGAAAATGAAATGGCTGATGAAGGCACAGCCTCCAAGCTGCTCCAAATTGTTCTGTGATTCATAAACCCATTCTGTCAAAATCCCACAAAAGTGATAAAAGGCTCGATGTGAGCACTGCAGGTTATAAGTAAACATCTGATGTGCAAAGAATCTTCTCCCACAGGAAATTAAACTGCTGGTTTTGCAGCTGAAAATAGGAACTACCTTCCTAATGTGCAGTATTCACTGGCATCACTGGATATACTCAAGGATTTAGTTGTTTTGAATGCTATGTGTTAGTGGAATTCCTTTAAATAAGGTGGGCGATTCTCACTGAATGTAAAGTATCGGATTAACATGTTTATTGTGCTGAAGTTTCCTTGAGGTGAAAGAGAGGCCACAAAAGCAACAACATGTTGTGTATGATTAAAGAATTGTCTCCCAACATTTTCATCTTTATATTAAAGCTATGTTTCTTCCAAATTAAAAAAAATATATATATAGCAAAGAGCTGAGACACAATGTTTTTCTAATAATGAGGGAGAGAGATTTGGGGCCAATTTCTTATTCTTCTTTGGAACCCACTCATGTTTCCTATGGGAAGGTGGATGTTCTAGGCCATTCCAAAGAGAAGATCCCAGTCTCGGTGTGGCTGAGGCGAATGAGGAACAAGGACAACCAGTGCTGTGTGGTTGTGCTGGAACCAGTGGAAAGGCTCTCAGCTTCTGTTTCCTTCAGGGCTGATGTGAGTATTTTTCTAGTCATTTTCTAGTCATTGAATGACAGGAGTTCGTGACGGTTTGTGCAAATTAGGTGCATCTAATTTCCATGGGCATGTTATTACTTATGAATATTAAAGTAATATTGTCAGAAATTGGGATCATGTGCAAATTGCCCCCATGCTGCTCACCTCATTCAACTAGTCACAATAACACATGCTGTCCCTCCAGGGACATCTTAGACTACAACACTGGAAGTTTGGCAGGGGGTTATTTAGGGAAGGGTTGCGTTTCTTGTGAAGGGAAGCAGTTTGCTAAGGAAAAAATTTGTGAGGAATCTTAGACTCCTCTGCTCTTCTCCTCTGTGACCAGAGATTGGTTCTCTGCATGATCTTGTCAGAGCAGCATTGCTTTTTCTGAATCACCTGTTTAATTCTGCTCTCTCTTCGTGGATGTCTCCTACCATTTATGCATATCCTTGCAGAAACTGTTGCTAGAGGATGGGCTGGATTACGTCTAAACTGCTAAAATTAAAATAGTCCTGTAAATTCTCTTCCCAAGGGCGAGATTACATCATGTGACCTTCTTTTTGCCTATCTCCATGGTTACCCATCATTGGAAGAAGTAATTGGGCTCAATCTAAAGGATCTGATTCCTTCTGTGCAGATCCCCACTCTGGGCGAAAGTGTCCCAAAGGTATTGTATAAACTCCAGGCAAGCTTTTTCCATACATTTCCCCCTGGCCATAGGTACACATTGTTTTCCCTCCTCATCCATCAAGAGGAAGCTTTCTGAGAGAAGCCCAAGTGTCCTCAAAAAAAAAAAGGCAAAAGACTGTGCTGCTTATTTAGTTGACTGCTATCTGAACGTTTTCTAAAGATGAGCCCAAGCCCTGACCTCTCTCTTTGAGATGTGTTTTGCTTGTTGGTTTGTTTGTTTTAATACTTTGCTTTTGACCCTTGCTATTCACAGTATTTGTTCACTTTCTCTCTGCCTTCTCCTTCCCCCTGTCCTTTTCTTTTTCCTGAGAACTTTCCTGGGTAAATTTATGAATGCTAAAATAAAAATAAAATGGTTATTTAGGGCTTGTTTGTTTGTTTGTTTGCCTGTCTTCATTTAGAAGCTCGGGATCCAGAGATCTGTAGGTCAAACCAGAGAGGGGAACACCTTCCCTCTCACCATAAAGCTGCACACAGGACTTCCAGAAGAGGACGAAGCTGCAGTGCAGAACGACAACGTTTCACAGACAGAAAGAGAAAGCTCCTCTCCAGACTGTCATTATTCTGCCACAGTCAGGGTTTTTTCCACCGTCAGTGGCATTATTACTCTCCAGCCAGATGGAACCATCCGTGGCATCCAGAACAGTTTTGCTCTAATGCTGTTTGGCTATGAGAAGGAAGAGCTGTTGGGAAAGGTAAGGTAGGAATTATCATCTCCCTAACATGACTATGGCAGGCAGCACATCCCTGGAAGGTGCAAAGCCTCCGTTTCCACTCAATTCTGTCTGTTACAACAGTCCGTGGTCCACCAGTTCAGCAAGTGAGTTGTAGGAATTCTCTGGCTGCAATAGCTGGAATCTTTCTTTCTTTTTTTTTTTTCCTGGATTTGGACTGGAATGAGCTCCAGCAGCCCAAAGGATGCTGCACACTAATGTATTCTCCACCTTTTACCTAACTTTCCATGAGCAGCACGGCCACCAACACAGCAATTGTTGTTAGCAATTGGTCCCAACACATGAGAGTCCATCTACCTTCAAAGGTTTCATTATGTTCTGTTTTAGAACGTTACCTTCCTGATCCCTGGTTTCTATAAGAGCATGGACAGATGCAGGGACCGCTCCTTGCCATTACCTTCCCTTGAGGACTCGATGGGGACAGAAAGTGCAGGTTTCTCTGGAGGTGTCACTACCTGCAGTACAACTGGCCCTGGCGACTCTAACAAAGGTAAAATGAGCAAAGAAGAGAAATTTACCTCTGAATATGGAAGTGTGATTTGCAAAAGCATTTTATGTCTAAGCAGTTTTTTTCTTTGCCTAGAAATGCAGAGCTGCTTTGGAAACAATAAACAATTGCTACTGAAACAAGGAAGAGTTAGTAGACAGTATGAAAATTCTTAAATAACTCTTTAGTGAAGGGATAGCTTTGTAATCCAGAGGTAATTCATCTCCAAGGAGGAAACATTGGCACTCAGACTTAAGAAGCTAGAATATTTTTTCCATTTGAAATCTGTATTTGTTCACTTACTTCTTCTGCGAGTCAAACGATCCCTGCTTTACTACATCTTAGTTTTGGGTGTTTTGGCCTTTTACGCTGTTGCCATCTGTATGATAACTTAATTTCCAGTCTCCATATAGCCACGAGTCTTTATTAGCTCCCTGAACTTCAG
Organism: Eudromia elegans; assembly: GCA_003342815.1. Classification (NCBI taxonomy): domain Eukaryota; kingdom Metazoa; phylum Chordata; class Aves; order Tinamiformes; family Tinamidae; genus Eudromia; species Eudromia elegans. The sequence continues at coordinate 245,114 of PTEX01000212.1, forward strand.
TCTAAGTAGCTAACCCAGGAAGCCAGTACTTCCCCAACAGCTTAAATAAACATTATCTACACGTAAAGCAAGGTTTTGTTTCTTGTTTGGTACAGGAATCGGTCATTTGGCTTCATCTTCAACAAGCCTTCTGTCGAGAGATGAAGCGAAGGTATTAGGGCAAAGACACAGAGAAGACAGAATAATAAATACTGTGAGCAAGAGAAAGAGTGGGAGTAGTTTCTTACCTACCCCTTCCTCTCCTGAAGTCTCATCCACAGCTGCTAGGAGGTAAATGTATTAATATGCCTTGGTAAAGGTAAAGCAAAATATAAAATTTTACCATGGTAAAATGCCTTGTGCAATGGGTTCTGTTGAACCAGAGTTGATGGCTGAGACCTCAACAGGAATCTTCTCACACATAGAAGAGATCTGCCACATGTGGTAGCTTTTGGTTGTGGTAAAGGAACTGAATGAGGAACTGGGAAATATATTTAGAAATGGAGCTAGAGAAGGAAGTAATCCATAGGGAGGGAATGCCACTGGAGTGCTAAAGCTGGAATTTGGTGTTTTCTGATGCCTATACCAAGTGCCTTCTGCCTTTTTTAAGTCTAAAAAGAAGAGATTTGGTGCGGGTTTTACATAGTCAACATAGGACCTGAAGAGTGGGTGTCGTACAGATGACTCTTCCCATTCTTTTGTGATATAATGTAATATAAAATACAATATAAAAATAAGTGTGAACTCCTCCTTCAGCAAACGTTTCCCAATTGTTCCCATTTTCCGCTGTGTTTTAGGCTAGAAGACGTGCCCAATGCTCCATCTGATAACTTGGCTAAGCCTTCTGCTGTGACCTGTACCTCATCTGGAACGCCAACAATCGATGAACCGTGGTGTGGGACAGCGTCTCAGAGGCACAGGATTAAACAGCAGCCTTCAAAAATCAACCTGGCCTGTGCCCTGGGAGCTGAAATGACCCTTGAGGGCGTTAGAGAGTCAGGCACTGAGCTGAACTGCATTTGCTCTGGCATTGAGGATCTGAATCTTGGTGTAGAGGGGAACTCGGCCGACTCTTCAGGCACCGCTACAGCTCCTATAGGAACATCCTCTAATGGGGCAGACCGCTCTGTGAGCGAAACACTCGTTCGAGGCAGTGCCTTTTCTGGGCAGAACAAGCAAACTGTGCAGGTACGAGTAACATCTACACCTGTAAAACAGGAAGGAAGGCTGAAACCTTTGAGTTCAGAGATACTGGAAGGCATCTACCTCGGGAGCTGCTATCACAGAGATGGTTCTCGACTGAGTAAGTTGAACCCATTTCCTCTTCCAAAACCTCCTAACAGGACATGTTTTCACCCACGCTTTTGCAGAAGGCAGACAGCTCTGGTCCTCAAACCCCAAACAAAATAGAAACTCTTGCTCTTGTTCAGCAATAAAGCTTCATTCCACCCTTTTAACTCGCTCCCCTGTTTCCACAGCGATACTTTTTGAAGTGAAACAAGTAGAACTGCAGGACCCTGCTGCACTCTTCTGCGTCTGGGTGGTCAAAGACTTTACACCGAGCCAGCCAGAAGCAACCCCAAAGACTCGGCTCTGCCTCTCCAGCCTCGCGAGCTCCCTCCAGTCTGTGACAGATTTTTCTGCCCACAGCCTTACAGAAGTAAGAACATTTATTTATGCTGTTTTATAACATTAAGCAATTTTGTTTGGATGTCAAGCTGAACCAAAGGGTGTGAAGTTTTTCCACGCTGTAATAATGTCATGGCCTGGCGGAGAATATTGCTGTTTCCTTATTTCCCTGTTGGTGTGTCAAAAGAAATGCGCTTTTAGGGGTTGCCATGGAAAGGACCAATTATTATTCTATAATGCACTGAGCTACACGGTTCTGTGTAGTTACCTTCCCAGTCTGAACAACCAAAGCTCCTAATTTTCAATCTCTTCTTAGGCAGGTTTAAGTATCTTTACAATAGAGATTTGCCCTAGCGTAATGAGATTAATTTTAAAATCGAAGTAATCGTGTTGAAACAAGCAATGTAACATTATTTAAAAAGGAAATACTAGGATGAAAAAAAATTCAGAGCAACAAAAAAGGCCTTTTATTTTAGCTGCCTGCTGGGGTGCTGCATTCAACTTGGTATACAGAAAACCGAACGTGTAACTCTTCGGGCTTGCTTTTTAATTAGTAGTGGATGGAAAACTGACAGTACTTTCACGAGAGCTATAGAGAGAAAACAGTCTCTTTGATGAACTGAAATGGGTAAAGGAAGGCTTTTAGATGCCATGAATATGCATGCCCTAAAATCTTTAGGTAGCTGGATTTTATGTGGCCTTGTAATGGATTTTACTAACATGTTCCTTAAACTTGTTTTTTCTCTCTGTCCCCTAACAGAGCTTGAAGGAACTAAAATGCTCTTGTACATTAGAGCTCTGTAAACATTGGAAGTTAAATATCTCTTATATACTGAGTCATTTTAGGTTGGCGCAACAGGTAGAAATCACCAATTTTATTGCTTAGGCTTAAAGTACCTTTTTAATTCTGTCCATTTAACCTGGAAAAAAGACAGCATCAAAAGTAACCTACTTTTTTTATTCATCAAATAAAATGTTCGTTTGCTGAAAAGCCATGATTCTATTTTCCTATTTACCTAGAGAATTTTGTACTAGCAGCTAAAGTGCACGTTCTTCAGTTTTGTTTTCTATTTTCCTGAATTTAGCAGCACTGGGAGCTGTTAAAAGCAAACTGTTAAATTCAACACTCTTGTTACCCCCATATTAGTTACCTCAATATACAAATCTTGCCATCAAAAGCAGAAATCACTCTCTTCAGTTAGTCGTGCAGATATGTATTTTCTTTTCAGGCTTTATGTCATTTTACAAACATTTCCCTGGTTTTGCTTATTTTCTTTTTGCTCTTTTTCTTATCTATACCTAGAGGATCAGATCAACTCCACTTTCAGAAAACTCCCGAGCTGCTGAAGAGCTTGAAAGGCTACAGGCTTATGAGGGAGAATATGCAAGAAAATACGACACGCTCAGTCCCATCGGCAAAGGATCTTTTGGCTTTGTCTGGACTGCCAGGTCCAAGGAAGATCAACAAGAGGTTAAATATTTCTATTCTAGCTGTTGTTGTAGCGATTATTTAGGATTGGATTTGAAAAGGGACAAGTTAGAGCATTTATATAATGTAAAAACTAAACTATTAAACCCTGCCTTTTCCTAGTTTGGGGTTTTATCCGTTTAGAACGTGAGTCTGAAATCTTTAAGCTTGTGAAAACAGGACAGTGAAATACATTGATGAGTGTTTCACCATGTGAGCTTTTATCTAAGGCAACAGGTATGGAATGAGGCTGGCCATGTAGCTAATTTAACCTGCTCAAAGAAGTGTATTTTGAGCTTCAACAGAATTACACATTTTAATCTTTGTTGCTAAAGAGAAGGACAAACTCCAAAGTCCTTTTCTGTGCCAAGACTTAAGGATGTGGTTATTTTACAGTGAAATAATGACACTGAGGCTGAGACCCCAAATAATTCTTTGTCAGCAGAAGTATTTTGAGTGTTGAGAGGCAAAATCTCTGTTTTTTTCCTGTGTATGGATGTTTAGCTGTTCGGTTCTCTCTACTCTAAACCCCTTCCAGAGGTTATTACTGCCATAATTGAGTTTATAAAAGAGAGCTGGCTTGTCAAAATCCTTGGAATTCAGAGCATCAATAAAAGTAAAACAAATGATGGACATTTGCCATCTGTGTGTAGCATTTGGCTTCTAGGACTCTATTAGTTCAAGTATATTTAAAAATAGTATAAACAGCATATACTCGCTGGCTTCTAGTTTTCTAGTAATATCACTCACTAATCTTTCTTTCTGGGAAATTAACCTAGCAAGTACTTAAAACCATGTTTTTACGGGCAATATTAAATGTAGTTTTCTGTGTAGGCTGTGGTGAAGTTCATCTGGAAGGAGAGAGTGTTTGAGGACTGCTGGGTAGATGACCCTGATCTGGGGAGAGTAACTCAAGAGATTGCAATCCTGTCGAAGGTGCAGCACCCCAATATCATTAAGGTACTGTAATTTGAAGCAAACACAATTTGAACTGTATCTGATGAAAGAAAAAAGGCCCGTGCATTATTTAAGGTAACAGCAGGATATATCTTGATTCCTTTTCTCTGCCTTTTTTTTTTCTCAAAAAGATAATTCCTCTTGATTTTAATTCTCTTTTCAGTTTTAATTCCGTGCTTTCTTCAAGAACTATTTGTGCTCAGTGAGATGAGACTTGAGAGATTATGATATACTCTGACTAAGCCTCCCAAGAAGGAAGCAATATTTGCAAAAATAGTTTGAGGTTGAAGAGCACGGTAAAAAGAGTCTGTTATTTATAGGTTCTGGATGTATTTGAAAACGAACAGTTCTTCCAGCTGGTAATGGAGAAGCATGGATCTGGTCTGGATCTCTTTACATTCATCGATAATCAGCCTGACTTGGATGAGCCCTTAGCAAGCTATCTGTTCCGACAGGTGAGAGCTGGCAATGTACATTTGCAGCACACAGGAGACAAAAATAATTACTATAAGAACTGAGACCCTTTTTTTCAAGCAAAAGAATTACTGGCTGATCAGTAGGCACTGGTTCCTCCAGGGTTGTGTGCGATAACTGCAGAACTTTGCTGAAATGCTGCCTACGAAACCTGTCCAAGGTTTACTTAGAAACCTGTAACACGGAAGCCTTTGCAGGGTCTTGCTTCAGGTGAGGATTTTATAGAAAACTCTCACTTCTTGGCCCTGCCTGTGGCACTGCGCACTCCTAGACACCCATTTGCGTGGCAGCTGCGTCTACTTTGCTGTGGGAGAAGAGAGAGCTTTGTATTATAAATAGAAACTTCCCTCCCTGCTTTTCTTGCTGAGATATATTGTGGTCAGGCTCAAGATTGTTTCCAAGGTGACATAATTGCGATGAGCTTCTTAATTATGGTGTTAGAGCACGAGTCGTGCGCAAAGCAGAAGGGGCTTTTGGGGGAATGTGCTGGTTCTAGGAAACTTCACTCTGCGCTGCTTTGTCATCCTGCAGTACTGGAGGCCAACAGAAATAGCCTGCTTGAAAAATCAAATGCCCCTCCAAAGAAAACAAAAGCTGGGATAAAAATAAAATAACCTGCAGGATTGTAGCAGCAGCCACGGATGTTTCTTAGCAAAACCAGAAATACTTGGTGACAACAAGAGCATTGGAGTTAACACCTCTCACAGCAGTGCTGACAGCCATTCCTGAGTGCTGGTGCAGTTAGCAACAGGAGGAGCTACATCTGGTTTATGCTGTTTTAACCCAAAACAGGATATTTGGAATTGTGTTGGTGCGTAGATTGTCCAACGGGATATCTCTGTGTGCTAAAACCTCCTCCTTTCCTCCCGTTCCAGCTTGTGTCAGCTGTGGGCTACCTCCACTGCAGAAACATCCTTCACAGGGACATCAAGGATGAGAATATTGTCATTGCTGAAGACTTCACCATTAAGCTCGTGGATTTTGGTTCAGCGGCCTACCTGGAACCGGGCAAACTGTTCTACACCTTCTGCGGGACCATCGAATACTGCTCACCAGAAGTGCTCTCTGGCAAACCGTACGTTGCCCGCTGAAAAGTCACCCTCGTGTCCGTTGTCACCCCAAACGTGTGTGTGCAGCACAGGAAGGCTTTGGTGTTGGTGCTCTGGAGTATCTAACCACACCACGGCAAACTGTGGTGAGGTTCAGGGCACTGCAGTGGCAGAAATTACTGATGAAAGGCTCTGATACAAGCGGTTGTTTCTGACTGTGCAGAGCACACGGGTGAGTGCAAGAGCAAGCTCACGCTCCCCTGAAACCCAGGATTCTTTTGTTGCAGTGTCCTTTGCTGCTGTCTTGGATGTGCTGGCCCAATCTCAGATGTCTTTTCCCCACTCTTTCCTCCCTGAATATTCTCTCCTCCAAATAGGGTCTGGCAGCCTCATGCACCTCCTTGGAGGGAAGCTTTAGCATCCCAGGATGGTAAATATTAACTGTATGTGCAAGTGTCTTATCTTCCGTTCCTTGCAGGAGCCTAATTAGAAGTCTCATAACCTTCCTGTGTTAAAAATTAGAAGCAACACAAGCATTTGTTTTCTTTTTGCAGTTCTTTAGCACACAAGTGTACGTTTGCAGCCCGAACTAATGCGAGCCTGCGCATCTCCCCATAGGTACCAAGGCCCTGAGCTGGAGATGTGGTCACTTGGTGTCACCCTTTATACCCTCGTATTTGGAGAGAACCCTTTCTGTGAGCTGGAGGAGGCCATGGCCGCGGTCCTGAATCCTCCTAGGGCCGTGTCGGAAGGTGAGTCCTTTGCCTTTGCATTGCTAAAGGGGCAGATCTCTCAGGAAAGTATGAGCAAAACGAGGGGAAGGCTGGATAAACGTTTCCAAATGTGCTCTGCAATGATTTAAAAAGCTGCTCCTTGTGGGAAAGATATCATTTCTTGTCATAAATCTGCAGTTCTTTATGTGTGCAATTGATAAAGCTCTCTGTTATATGCTTCAATGTTTCAAATTGCAGACCTTTAATTTATTATAATGAACTTAACTACAACTGACTGAACTTTGGTGAGGTTTATACCTGAGTAAACCAGAGCAAATAAAGCCTAGTTGAAAAGTTTAAATCTACAACAGCCCTTGCATAATTCTCATCCCATTTTGTCTCATTTGGAGTAGTTGCCAGCAAGCAGTATGTTATTCTTGCGTGTGATGAGAATTTGTTAACGTGTATAACTTCCAAATGAACTGTATGCTTTGATCTCACATAAAAAAATATGTTTATAGGGTTTCTGTGGTGCTACAATTGGCTGAGAAATTCTTGAAACTTTCCATGAGTGTTAAGTGCTCCTTTTATCACTGACAAAACATGACAGGACTGTAAGAGAAGACTGGGCTTGGGATCAGTGAGTTAGGGCAGCCTCCCTAGCCTTTCTTTGCATCTCCATCTCCTCCAAGGTCCCAGCTTTGCTTTCGGTTTGCTCTTTTTACAACCCAAAAAGCTCTGATTGTTCCCAGAGCTAAGCAACGGGTAGCTAAAGCTGTATAAAAACCGTGCCGCACGAGAGCTTAAGGGAGAGAATTTGTGATTAAAGGCTGAACTGCTTGAATCTAACTAGTGCCTCGCAGGGTGCACTCACAGGCAGCCTGACCCGTTCCTCTCGCCCTGCCTCTCCCCAGGTCTCGTGAGGCTCATTGGGGGGCTGCTGCACCCCGTGCCGCAGCAGCGCACCACGCTAGCCAAGCTGCTGGAGGACCCGTGGCTCAAGCAGCCGGTGAACGTGGCCGATTACACCTGGGAAGAGGTGTACGTCTGCGCTGCGGCAGGTGAGAGGGTTCTGCCTCCCCATGGGCCCTGCTGGGCACACGGGATTCACATGGAAAGCGGGCAACGAGGTGACTCCTCATTTGCCCCTCGCTTCCCGGAAAAGGGGAGGAGAGGGTCCCGGGGACCAGCGGGCCGCCTAGCTCCCTCACTGCTCTTTGGCTGCTTCTCTTCCTCCCCAGAGCGCAGCGGCCTCAGGGATTCTCCCAGCGAGGGCACGACCAGGGAGAGCCTCCGCCTGGCAGCTCCGGGACTGGAGGGGCAGCCCCGCTCCCGCTCCGTCGGCCGCAGGTGGACGGAGCCCCACGGCGAAGGCGTCACCGCTGCCCAGGGCCAGGATGCAGCTCGTGGGCATCGCCGCAGGCTCTCCCTGCACTAGCAGCCCCTTCCCGGCGAGCGCGCGCCGTCACGCGGGACCTAGCAGAAAATACTCTTAAGCACGTTCCTGGTGCAGAAAGATGGTCGTTCTTGAGAAATCCTGACTGCAGTAACTGTCAGGAAGCCTTGGAAGGGGAACCCTTCTCTGTAGGCTCATGGGACAACCTCTGAACTCGGGCTGACTTTTTTTCTAGGCTAGGGCAGGCAGAAGCTGTTGGAAGTGCAGCAAGGGCAAAGCCAGTGCAGGATATCGGGCCTTGTTTTTAACAGTTCAGCGCCCAGATTAGATTTTTAATGGCTGTTTTTACTTTTCTACCTCCAGTTTCCCTCTTTCTGCAAAATAAACATCTCAGGCTGGCGTGTTGCCTGCCCTTTGGGTGGTGTTCCTTCAAAAACCCAGGTACACGTGCTTAACGTTTATTTCTCTCAACCCTCTAAAGAACTGCAAGCAAATCTTCTTTGATTTGTGGGGTGGGCAGGTGTGTGCATATGTGCGTGCATGTATGTGTACATGTGTACGTATCCATAGTGTGCATATATGTGTGCATGTGCATATACCTGTGCGTTTATGTATGTGTGCGTGTACAAGTGTGCATGTCTGTATGTGCAGTTGTATGTATATCTGTGTGTGCAGATGGGTGCATATGCATACATGTATGCATGCATACATGCGCGTGCATGTGTGTATACGCGCACATGGATGTGCCTATAGCGCGTCCGTGTGTGTGGATGCGCATGCGCGCGCGGGGGCGCGCCCGTGGGGGCGGGGACGCGCGCGGCCGCCCCGCCCTTCCCCGCCTCCCCGCGCGGGTCATGGCGCGGTGGGTGCAGCGGGCCGCGCGCGCGCTC
>PTEX01000212.1:254153-274405 GCA_003342815.1 Eudromia elegans
CCCGCGCCGCCTCACGGCACGGCCCCGCGCCGCCCGCAGTACGCCTACTTCAGGATGGGGCTGCGGCACGAGGCCATGGCGCGCGGGCGCCTCTTCTGCGCGCCCTTCGTGGAGCTGCGCCGCCGCCACGGCTTCCTGGAGCGCCTGGGGCTCTACCGGGCGCCGCGCAAGGGCCTGGAGCGCCCGCGCAACCCCCGCCTCGAGGAGCTGCTGCACGTGCCCGAGGCCACCTTCGTGAGGCGCGTGGCCCGCTCCACGGCGCACGAGTACAACGTCTTCAAGAGGCTGCTGGCTCGCGAGGAGCAGGAGCAGCAGGCCGAGGAGGACGAGGACGACGACGAGGATGATGATGACAACGAGGACGACGACGTGCTGCTGCTTGCATGGAAAGGTGAAGCCCTGGACAGCGACGGCGGGGGGAGCTGAGGCTCCAAGCGGCCCCACGGAACGGCCCGCCCCATCCCGCGGGAGCCGGGCCCCGGGACCCGCTCTGTGCTCGGAGCTGCACGACAGCGACGGTGCCGCTGCCGCCTCCGCGGTCCCCCCGGGCCGGGCAGAGCCCGGAGCAGGACGGGGACACGGGGAGCCAGGGCCAGCAGAGAGAACCAGTGACTCTGCAACTGACCCCCCTTTCCCCACCCCAACACCAGCTGCCTTAGCAACACTCACTTTCCATAAAGCATTTTTCTCCTTTTTTTTCCTTTTTTATTTAAAAACAACCACAACAACTACTTTATCTCCAAGCCGTGGGTCAGACGGGGGCGGGTTAGACAGTGCTGAGGTGGGGGGCGCTGCCAGGCTCCAGGCAGCCCAAGGCAGCAGGATTTGGCCCAACCTGCCCCCTCAGCTGCTCAGGGCTGCTTTTTTTTTTTTGGGGGGGGTCACTTTTTTCCCCCCCTTTTTCCCTGCCCGTGCACAGCGGGAAGGAGGGAGGTCCTGCAGGAACACTCTGTGCTATAACTACAATATAGCCCCGGCAGGTATTAATGGAGCAGGTACGTGGCGGACATTGAAACACTCACAGCTCGGGCTGAACGAGTGGCGCCGGGCAGACGCACAGGCTAGGGAGAGCTCGAAGCTAAAGGTGGATTATTTTTAAAAACTTTCTTTAATCTTTTTCTACTTTTTTTTTTTTTTTCTGTTTTTCCTCCTTGCCTGCGCTGCTGGCACTGGGAACAGGGACACACTGGGGGCTGCAGGGGTCCCTCCTATGCTGCCTGCGAAGCAGCGGCTTTGGGGGCAGCCCGTGGGGCAGGGGGAGGCAAAGGCAGCGGGCGGTGCTTTGGGGAGGGTGCTGTGGGCCCACGTCAGGGCTGAAAGCTCCTTGGTGCCTGTGGGGCCGGGGGCAGCAGAGGGGACGTGAAGCCGGGGGTGGCGGCAGGAGCGGGGCCGGTGACAGGGAGAAGGCCAGACAAGCAGCGGCCGCGTGGAGGGGGTCCCCGGAGCACGGAGCTTGGCGGCCGGGGGGGTCTCTGAAGCCTTTGGAGCGGGAAGGACGAAGTTCCCGCTGCTCCGAGCCCTGGCAGGAACGGGAGGAGCAGGAGCTGGCAGCAGTCCAGGCAGCTGCAGTTCGCCCCTGCCCTTGGAGCCATCGCGGGCTGCGGGCAGGAGCCCGTGCCACCCAGGAACAGGGCGCTGTGGGGCCCTGCGCAGTGCCCAGGTCACCCCTCCCTCCCCATGGCCCCAGCAGGCACTTACTCTAGGGCCTCTTCAGGGCAGGACTGGTGCTTGGCTTCCTGCAAGAGGAGGAGGGGGGAGACGTGAGCGGCGCAGCTCTGGGCACCGCAGAGCACCGTGGAGCGCTCGCCACGCCGGCCGTACCTGTGCGCAGCGGCGCCGTCAGCGCCCTCGCAGCTCTCGTGGTAGCAGAGCTCCTGGTGCACCTTGTAGACCCGCCTGTACCTGCGCGGCGGAGTGGAGCAGCGCGGTGTAGGCGGCGGCACACGGGCCCTCGCTGCCCGCCCACTCGCTGCTGCCACGGGGAGCCACCGGCCCACACGCCGCCCCGGCCGTACTCACACGTAGCGGCAGACACCTCCTTCCCACACGGGGAAGGACTTGGTTTCCGAGTACAGCCGTGTGCACGAGAGGGGCATCTTCTTGCAGGCTGCTTGGGGAACAGGAGAGCGTGGCTGGAGCATGCCCGGAGGGCGGGGCTGCCCCTGTGCTGCAGGGCTGGGCGCCGCGGAGGAGGCCGCGGCCTTGGCACTCACCCAGCTCGCAGTGGCGGCCGCCGAAGCCGGGCGTGCAGCGGCAGCGGTAGGAACGGGCGCCGCGCACGCAGGCACCGCCGTTCCGGCAGGGCTTGGCGGAGCAGCCACGCCCGGCGCCTGCAAGAGCCGCGTGCCGCTGTGAGCCCTGCGCCGCGGGCAGCCCCCTGTGGCGGCCTCGCGCGCCCACCCCGCTTACCGCTGCTCCTCGCCGCCGACAGCCGCAGGGCCTGGCTGCCCCGCGCCGGCTCCTCTGCTTCCTCCAGCCTCACGGGTGCTGCAGGCTCTGGGCAGGCGGAGGGGAGACGTTACCCTTGCACAGCGGGCATGGGGGGACTCTCATGACAGGAGCCGTCCCAGGGCATCCCTGGTGCCCGCAGCCCCATGGTTGCTGCCAGGGTGAACCTCCCTGCCCTATCCCCTCCTTGCTGCCCTCCCAGTTTCCCTCCTCCCGTCACGGAAGCCTTAATGGTGGCCAGGGGCTGCCCACCCTGCCGGGGTCGCCCTGCTCACCGGGGAGCAGGGCAGACACAGGGCCTGCCCGACACAGCTCCAGCCCCGCCACCACCCGCCCTGGCGCCGAGGGCAGGAGGAGAGGGCAACACTCACGTGGCTCTGCCGTGACGGGTTCGTCGGGCGAGGGGCCGAAGCGGGCGCTGATCCTCGCCCTGCCGTCCAGCAGCTCTGTGAACCTGGACGGGGCGAGGCTGTGAGCGCTGCTCTCTTGCCCACGCGCTGGCCCAGCCCCGGCAGCGCTGCCGCCCGGCCGTGCCTACCTGGGCGCGGGTGAGGGCTCTGGTGGCGGTGCGTCGCCGTCCGCGAGCAGGCGCAGCTCGGGCACAAAGGCGGGCGGCTGCCGGGCGCGCAGCACCCGCGCGTGGCCGCCCGCGCTCCAGCGGCGCTCCGCGGGGCCCTCCCGCTGCACTGCGGGCCCAAGCAGCGGCTCAGCGGCGCCGGGATGCAGCAGGGCCGTCCCGCCTAGCCCGGCTGTCCCTGCCCGCCCGCCCCACTCACAGGTGCTCACGTAGAGGTGGATGGGCTCACTGTGCAGCTGGCCCTGCTCCGTGTTCTGCACGGCTGTCACGGAGAGGCGGTAGCGCTGCGCGGGGAGCAGCTCGCGCACGGTGTAGGCGGCCAGCTTCCCGTTGGGCACGTAGCGGCTCTTGACGCTCTGTGCTGTGGTCACGTTGATGATGTAGCCCTGCACGGTGCCGGCGTGCGGGTGCTCCCATGCCATGGACACAGCGGTGGCGCCGACGCGGGACGCCGTCAGGTTGCGGGGCGGCAGCGGCCCTGCAGACGGGAAGGGCTCCTGTGGGACCAGCCGTGGGCTCCCCGGCCCACGGGGCTCGGGCCCTGCGCCTCTCCTGCCGCAGCAGCCCTAGGGACGTGAAGCCCTGGCCCGTGTCCCTGGAACCCCATGGGGCAGCACATGGGCACAGGATGGAGCTCACAGAGCGGGGGCTGCTTGGGGCTGTGACAGCTGCTGTGGAGCCACCCCCATGGGCAGCAGGGTGTCCCCTTTGGCTGGGGCGGCCAAGCTAGGGCAGGTGTCACCAGCGCGGGCTGCTGCACCATGTGGTTCACAACGCACATGGTGCCAAGCTGCATCCGCCAGCGGGGCAGCTGAGGGCACCTGCCTGGCCCCGTGGGGCCGAGGGATCCCGCTGTGTGCCCGGAGGTGGCAGGGAGCACGCGGGGCCGCCCCGAGCCCCACTCACTTGTCCACACGTGGAAGGGCGCCGAGGCCAGGCTCTCCGAGGGGTGATCTTCGGTGCCCGAGCCGCTCAGCGTGGTGACGTGCACAATGTACCTCTCTCCTGGCTGCAGGTCCCTGCGGAGGAGCCGGGAGGCGGGCAGGGGGTGAGCGCCCCGGCGCGCCCGCCCGGCTGCCCGCCGGCCACAGCACTCACAGGAAGGTGTACTTGGCCACGCTGCTGTTCAGCTCCACCGTGCGGCCCTCCAGCTCGCCAGGCTGGCGGATGGAGACGCGCACCCTGCTCACGGTGGAGTGCTTGAGCCGGTGGAGGGCCCACTGCACCGTGATGGCGCTGGCCGTCACGTTCGTGATCTCAAAGCCTTCCACCGGGCGCGGTCCTGGCCGGGGCAAGCGGGGGGCAGAAGCCGAGAGCAGGGTGGTCAGCGGCTGCTCCGCCGGGGGTGGCAACGTCCCCTTCCCTGTCCCCCGGGCCAGCTGCGGGGCTGCGCCTGCTGTCCGGGACAGCAGCCCACGTGCGCAGGGGGCAGCTCCGCGCTGCGCGACCGGCCACCGCCTGCAGGCCCGGCCCCGGCATGAGCGCTCCCAGTGCAGCCCCCGGCGCCTCAGCCACCGCTCTCCATCTCCTCGGGCTCAGGCCGGAGGAGCTGCCCTGTGTGTCTGCCTGTCATCGCGCGCCGCGTCCCCAGAGGGGAGCCGGGGGCTCCCGCGGCCTCCCGGCGCACACCCTGTCCTCACAGCAGAGCTGGGGCCACGAGCCGAGGCCCCAGCTGTGAGCGGCCCCGCGGCCCGGCCTGGTTCACTGCTCCTGCCTTGACCCGTCCTTGGCCCACAAGGGCGGGCACGGGGCCCGGACTCTTCATCCTGTCTTCACCCTCATGCTCGAGGGCTTTCTGAGACCAGGCCTAACCCTCTGCCATCCGCAGCCTGCCCTCGACTGCAATGGTGCTATGGGGGGCATGGCTGCGCCTGTCCCGCAAGGGGAGGACGGGGCTCCCCACCATGCCCTGGGGCGGCACCAGCACCACCCTGCCCCGCGCGCTCTGCTGCCTCCTCGGTGCCACGCGGAGACGGCCGTCCCTGCTGCCGGCGGCACCTCCCCGCGCAAAGCGGGAGCGTCGCCCGAGCCCTGACCCCGCTGGGATGTAGAAGGTCCCTGGCTGCAATGGGGTTGGCGGGCCCAGACAGGACGGCCGCAGTGCCTACGCGCCCATGTGGGGCGGCTCCGTCCTCACCACCGCATCCCCCCGAAGACGCTACTCACTAGTGCGCGTGGTGAGCACGACCGGCCTGCTGATATCGTTCTTGTTGTTCACGTTGCGTTTGACTGAAAAGACAGAAATATTGTAGGCTCTGCCAGAGGCGAGTGCCCGCAATTGGTGGGCAGAACGACTTCGGTCCACAAAATCTGTCCTGCGGTAAGAGCCGTCGAAGGATACGTACGTCACGGCGTAGCCGTCAATCAGTTGCCTTGCGACTGCGTCCTCGGGCGGGTGCCAAGAAATCAACACACCAGTGTCCTCCACCCTTTCCACCTTTAATGAGGTTGGTGGCAGCAATTCTTCAGGGGGTGGGCAAAAGCAAAGGGGAGAGGTAACGCCATGAATCTTTAGAGAACAGACCCCCGGCAACGAAATGCAGAGCAGCGGGGACGAAGGCCAGGGCCCCTTCTCTCTGTTTTCCTCTCTCCTTCTCTCTCGTTGCACCTTACGGAAGGCGCTGCGGGTGCCAGCTGCCACGGGGCCGTCGCGCTGGGTGCCGGCAGAACGCGCCGCCCAAGCGGGCTCGGGGACGGCCGCCGGCAAGGCCGAGCGGAGCGGGCAGAGCCGCAGCGTGGCCGAGAGGCGCTCGGCGCCCGCTCCGGTGGGGACACGCCGCACAACCTTCCTCTGGGGTGACAGCCCCGCGGGTGCCGGTCGGACCAAAGCGATCTAGTCATTCCCAGCCCGGGGGGCTCCAAGCGGCCTCCTTTGCCTCCCCTCCTGGGGCGTCACCGTCACCATAGGGATTTGTGCCGCGTGCCCCCATGCCGAAAGGCCTCACGCCTCGGCCGGCACCCAGCACGAGGGGGCCCTGCTGGCCCCTGCCCTGTGCACGACGGGGCGTGCGCAAGCTCCGAGCTCTGCCTGCGGCGAGGAGAGTGGCCAGTCCCCGTCGGGCAGCGCCGGCGTCGAGCCCCTCACACCGTGTCCTGGCGCTGCTGCTCAGGGCCTTTACCTTTTTCGCAGTTCTTGCCTGTGTAGCTCACTTTGCAGGTGCAGCTGTGGCTCCCGTTGCTGGCCAGGCAGTAGCCCCTGCTCCCGCAGGGGCTGGAGAAGCAGGGGTCGCTGGCTGCGGGTGAGAGCGGGCGCGGTCAGCGGGGCGCGGGTGGCCGGGCGCCCCGCCGCCTCCCCGCGCCTCACCCGTCTCGCAGTGGTAGCCGAAGAAGCCCTCCGGGCACACGCACAGGTAGGAGCCTCCAAGGCCCTTGCACTCCCCGCCGTTTTGGCAAGGGCTCGACTCGCAGGCGTCCACTTCTAGGGGTGAGAGGGCAGCACAGGGTGAAGCACTCACTCGATGTCCCCAGCACAACTGGGCCCCCGCGCTTGAACAGAGCCCACAAGGAGGCCCAGCTGAGCCACTGCCTTGGGCCCTTCCCACCGCAGAGCCCTCTGGGCTGATCTGGGTCTGGCCCCGCTCCAGGTGGCCAGAGGCCATGGGGAAGCGGCCACCAGCAGCCAGCACTGTAGGAGATGGGAGGTGCCCCTGGCATCGTCCATGAGGGCAAGGACCAAACCACCCTTGAGGGGTCCTGGGCCCCTGCTGCATCCCCTGCCCGGGCCTTGCCCCCGTGCCAGGCTGCAGCGCTCCGTGCGAGGGCCCCGCTCTGCGCAGCCCCTACCTGTTTCACACTGGGTCCCCACGAAGCCCTCAGGACAGGCGCACACGAAGGACCCCGTGAGGTCCGCGCAGGTCCCGCCGTTCTTGCAGGGCTCCGAGTGGCACTCATCGAGCTCTGCCGAGAGGCAACCCTTGAGCCCGCCGCCCGCGAGGGCCCCGCGCGCTGGCCCTGCCCCACAGATGCTCTGCTTCCCCAAGGCGGCCTCCCCGCAGGGCTGCGGGCAGGGGGGCACGCGGGCAGGGTGCTCAGGGTGTCATTCCTGCCCTGCCACCATTCCCGGGAGGAGCCGCACGAGGAAGCGGGTGCTGCAGTCACCTCAGGAGCCGGGGCTGCTCCTGCCCGCGCCGAGGCAGCCCCGGAGTGCGTTCTTCACGTTCTCTTACCCAACTCACAGTGCTGGCCTGCGTATCCCGGCTCGCACACGCACAGGAACTCGGCAACGCGGTCCTTGCACAGGCCGCCATTGAGGCAGGGCTGCGACCTGCACTCATCAATCTCTGCAGGATTGGGGGTGTGAAGGAGCCGGTCAGAGGGAGGACACGGCCCGAGAGACCACGGGGTGCCCAAAGCGGCGCCCAGGGCTGCAGGAGGGGGTGCCCCGCAGCTGGGGGCTGCTCCTCACCGTCACACTCGGGCGGGTCGCTCCACGTGCCGGGCGTGCGGCAGACGCGCGGGTTGTTGCCCAGGCCCAGGGCGTAGCCCGGCTCGCAGCGGTACTCGGCCAGCGAGCCCACTGTGGTGGAGTTGTAGGAGGCCTGCGCGTGCTTCACCTCGCTGGGGACGCCGCAGTCCACCTCTGCACGGGGAACACGGGCCGTGAGCCATCGGGGCAGCAGCCGGCACAGCCGGGAGGCGGTGGCCGCAGCAGGGCCCTCCTTACCGGCCTGGCAGTGCTTGCCCACATAGCCCGCAGGGCAGGTGCACGCGTAGTCCCCGCCGAGCTCCTCGCACGTGGCGCCATTCTCACAGGGGCTCGGGAAGCACGGGGAAGGCACTGGAGGAGGAGCAGGGCCCGTTGCTGGCAGGGAGATGCCACCCTTGCCGGTGCCACCCACCCGCGGCCCCGCACCTACCGATCTCGCAGTGCCGGCCGGCGTAGCCAGGGGGACAGTCGCACTTGTACTTGCCAATGTAGTGGAAGCAGGTGCCCCCGTTATGGCACGGCCCCGAGGCGCATGGGTCCGGTTTACCTGCGGGGCGGGAGGGCATGCAGCAGCGGGCAGGGGGTGGCAGCGGTGGGCGGGGGCACCCGGGGCAGTACCTATCTCGCAGTGCCTGCCCGTGAAGCGGTAGGGGCAGGTGCAGTGGTAGTCGCCGTCGGCCTCCCTGCAGGTGCCCCCATTGCGGCAGGGCGCGGCGCTGCACAGCCGCGGGCGCGCTGCGGGGAGAGCGCGCGTTGCCCACGGGCGCCTGGCGCGCCGCGTTCCGCGCCACCGGGGTGCCCCGAGCCAGGTACCTTTCTCGCAGTGCTTGCCCATGAAGCCCTGAGGGCACTCGCAGCTGTACGAGTCGTCGTGCACCTCGCAGGAGCCTCCGTTCAGGCAGGGGTCCGAGTCGCAAGGGGAGGGCAGCGCTGCAGACACAGGGCGTCACAGCCCCTCCCAGGCCGCTCCCCACACAGGGCAGGCCCTGGGGGCGTGCCCGGCTTGCCCGCAGTGTCCCGGCGGAGCACACTCACTGTGGTTGGTGCCATAGTCGGTGTGGCACACGCACAAGTAGCTCCCTCCGTACTCCATGCAGTAGCCGCCGTCGGGACACTGCGTGTTCACGCTGCACGGAGTGGCCGTCACTTCTGCAAGAACACACAGTGAGGGCTCCAGCGGCAGCCCCTCGACATGGGCGTCCCCACCTCGCCGCCCGCGCGGGCACTGAGGGCTATCCTGGGTGCTCAGGAGCCTCTGAGGGTGCCACGAAGGCACCGC
This sequence comes from Eudromia elegans, assembly GCA_003342815.1. NCBI lineage: Eukaryota > Metazoa > Chordata > Aves > Tinamiformes > Tinamidae > Eudromia > Eudromia elegans. Next base: position 262,884 of record PTEX01000212.1, read on the forward strand.
TCATGGCGGAACAGCAGCGAGAGCCGTTGTTCCCCACCACGAGGAGATGTTTCTAAAGCACCGTCCCCACCCTCGCCCTGCACGCGGGGAACTCTTTCAGAGCAGCCCCGTGGCACCGAACCAGCTTCGGGCACAGGCTGTGGCACCCAGTGCTCGCCTGGAGGCCAGCGGCCTCCACCATCCACAAGAGGGAGCAAAGGGGAAAGTGGAGCAGCGCGGGGAGCCTTCGCTTACCGAACTCACAGAGGAGACCGAAATAGCCCGGTGGGCACTGGCAGACGGTGACATTCCCCTCCAGGCAGCTGCCCCCGTTGCGGCACTCGCAGCCCTCGGACAGCTCTGCAAGAGAGGAGCAGGGAGCTCTCCAGGATGCCCATCTGCTGGACCTGCATCCGTGGGGCTGGGCAGACGGGTGGCATCGCAGGAGGTCACTGGGGAGTGTGGCTGAGCTGCAGCCGCCAGGCACTGCGTTAGCGGCTTCTCTGCAGAGGTCCCTTCAGCCCCGGCGCCACGTACGGGCTCTGCTGGGGCTGCCACAGGCAAACCCGCCAGGAAGGGCTTCCCTAGGGCTGCGGGAGGGCACCAGCAGGACCCCAGGTACTCACTGTCCCGGCAGTCCTGGCCGCTGTAGCCCTCGCGGCACTCGCACACGTAGCCCTGCTCCGTCTCCAGGCAGCTGCCCTCGTTCTGGCACGGGCTGGAGAGGCAGGCGCCGGGCACGCGGGGGCCGCCTGTGGGCCAGAAAGGGGCTGAGCGGGGCAGGCCTCAGCCTGGGGCTAGAAGGCCCCGCGCCAGGGCACACGGAGCACGTCCCGGGCACGGGAGGAGGGCGCTGCTCTCCGGGGTGCCACTCACCGTATTGGCAGTTGTTGCCGTAATAGCCTGGGGAGCACGTGCAGATGTAGCGCCCGGGGCGGATGTAGTTGCACGTCTGCCGGTTCCTGCAGCTCCGCTCCTCACATGAGGAGGGGTCTGGAAGGGAGGAGCAGTGAGCGGAGCGGCGGCAGGGCCAAGGGGGCCGGCAAGAGCCCGGGGATGAGGCCGCAGCACCAGGGCGGCGCAGAGGGGACCGAGCACCTATTTCACAGCGCTGTCCCACGAAGGGCTCCACGCAGACGCACGTGTAGTTATCAACCAGGTCAACGCAGTGGCCTCCGTTCAGGCACGGGCCGGACTCGCACTCGTTCAGCTCTGCTGAGCGGGAAGGGCCCGTGAGGCGCGCTCGACCGCGGGCCACCTGCTGGCTCTCGCCTGCTGCTCCTGTCTTGGCTCGCGGGGCCGGAGCGCAGAGCTTTCCCGGGGCCCTGCCATCCATCCCGGGCCAGGAGATCCCCCTCTCCCTGAGCTGCAGGGCCCGTGGCAGAGCTGGAGCTCCCCGGGCAGCGGTCGGGGCCGCCAGCTGCCTGCAGACGGGTGGGGCTCAGGGTGCTGCTTGGGGAGCAGGACGCACGGGGTGTTAACGTGCCCTTCCCCAAAGCCTCGCTGGAATTCAAACCATCCGCCAGGCCCTGCGTCCCAGCCCCTTCAGCGCAGCCGCCATGGGAGCAGTGCTCAGCGCTCGAGAGCAGGTGAACGCAGATGTCCCCCCTTGTACTGCCGTGCCGAGTCCAACCCAAGACGCAGCCGGGACAGAGCGAGGAGGCCGGGCAGGGCAGCTGGGGAGCACAACGCGTTGCCGTGTCCCCTGGGCTTGCTCCTACCTGTCTCGCAGTCCTGCCCTGCATATCCCGGCTGACACAAGCACAGCGCCGTCCCGTTGGCCACCTGGCACTTCCCACCGTTCTGGCACGCTCTGGTTTCGCACGGCGACTCTTCTGCGGCAGGAGAGCCGAGAAAGGAGAGGAATGAACATGGTGCAGGAGCAGCGCAAGGAGCTGCCATCCCCGAGGGCGCAGCGGAGCCGGGGCTCTTGCCCAGCACGTCCTCCCCATCGCCCGCTCCACGTCACCCCTGCTTGGGAGGCACAAACGGGACAGGCCAGGGCAGCCGCCGGCACCACAGACCAGAGGGGAAACCCTTCCCTGCCGGTGCCGCTTCCCTTTTGGGGTGCTGGGTGTTTCTCCCTTCCTTTCCCCAGTAAATGGGGCGCTCTGTGGGTGCCAGGCACTCCACCGGGCTCACAGTGCCCACGCAGCTCTCAGGGCAAGTTGGTGCCACCGGGCTGTTGGACAGGGGCCCTCACTGCTGTCCCCGCCGCTGCTGGCGCCACAGAGGTGCCTACGTCCTGCCAAGCCCCGGCCTGGCGGGGCACGAGCCACACGCGCTCCCAGGCGTCTCCAAGGCCCGCGAAGCAGGCAGTGCCGGCGGCAGCGTCGCGCGGAGCCCCAAGCCGCCTCATTCCCACCCAGCGCCTGGATGGGCTCTCCATGGACCTGCCTGCGACAGGAAGCACTCGCAGCCACAGCGACATTTCCTTCGTCCACAGCACGTTGAAACCCAAGATCACAGCACCCAGTGGCCGCACGAGCCCCGCAGCAGCCTCGGAGCCCCAGACTCCGGCAGACCCTTCTGTGCGGGCACCCGTGGGGCTAGGGGCGGCTGCAGCCGCTGCAGAGCCGGGAGCCTTCCCTCGCGTCACAGCGCGGTTCAGGTTGCAGGGGACCTCAGGAGGTCATTAGCGCAGATGCACCCAGTGCACGTGGCACAGCAGCCAGGCATGGCGAGATGCCTCCAAGACCCACACACCTCCCGTCCGGGCAGCTGGGTGCATCCCCCAGGCTCCAGGAGCCTCCAGGAGCAGGTGGCAACACTCAGAGTCAGGCTGCCCAACACCCCCAGCCCTCCTGCCCATAGGGGGATGGATGTGGAGCTCTTCAAGCACAGGGAAGAGCTGCCCTCACTCTGCACTCACCAGTCTCACAGCTGGTGCCTTTGAAGCCCGGTGGGCAGGAGCAGCTGAAGCTGTTGACCTTGTTGATGCAGGTAGCTCCATTTTGACATGGGTGGGACAGACACTCGTCCACATCTGCGGAAAGAGCAGGGAGGGGAGAAGAGGAGCTCAGAGAGAGCTTCCTGCTGCAGGGGAAGCGCCCTGGGAAAACACGGCTGAGCAGCGAGCACCCCTGCTGCAGGAGGCATTGCGGGCACCGATGGGGTGCGCGGGCGGCAGCACTCACCCATGTGGCACCTCTTTCCTGTGAAGCCCGCCAGGCAAGAGCAGGTGTAGGAGGGGTTCCCCGTGATGCAGTCCTCAATACACTTCCCCCCGTTGAGGCAGGGCCGCAATGTGAGGCACACGGAGGCTGTGGAGACACATGGCGCCCCGTTAGCGCCGGGCCCGCGCGGGGGCCTCACGCGCCGCGTTCTCAGGGCCGAGCTCGGCTCCCGTCATCCTGGCTCTCTAGGGTGCTCGTGGGGCCTTCGGGGCACGGGGTCCACTCTGGCGGGGGAGCTAAGAGCTTCTACCCCATGGCCCTGGGGGCGTTTCGGGGGAGCCCCATGGGGAGCCACCCCCCGGCACGGGGGGACGCTAGGGGCGGCCCTTGCGCAGCGGCCACGCCGAGGGCGACGGGGCACCTGTAGAAGCAAAGCCGCAGTAACACAAGACACACGGAGATTAGCAGGTAAGGGAACACAGCCGGGGAGGGGGACGGGGACGGGGCGGGAGGCAGCGGCTCCACAGGGGTCGCGTGGGGAGAGCCCGTGGGGGGCAGGCAGTCGCCGAGCGCGGCCCAGGCCCTGACAGGACACCCGGCCACCCTCCTTGGGCCCTCGCTGCGCCAGGCTGGGGCCGCAGGCTGGGCTCCGCCCATGGGGCCTGGGCAGAGCCAGCGCAGGCCCTGTCCCCATACCCACGTCCCTCCTCGCGCCCCCACCACCACCTCCACCGCTGCCTCGGCCTCGCCCCACACAGGGCACCGGCCATTCGGACCCCCCAGGCCTGCCATGAAGAGGGGCCCGGCCCAGCCCTTTAGCCTAAGGGGGACACTCTCCCCGCTCCCAGGGCTTGGCTGGCCTTGCCCCATGCCCGCCGCCTCAGGGCTCCTGCAGGCTCTGCTGCGTCACCCTGTCCCTCTCCAGGGCTCCTTGTCACCCAGCCCCAGCTGGCTGGGCCTGGCCGAGCTCAGGACCTCAGGGCATGAAGCACCTGAGCACGTGGTTCCCACCGGCCACCAGTGCCCCCCGGGCCGCATGCGGGGCTGGCGGCACCAGGACGCTCTCCCCATCGCTGCCGCCCGTCCCACCCCGAGCCCTCCGAGCCGGCTCCTCCGTCCCATGGGCCGCTGCCCTCTCCCCTCGAGGAGGGAGACGGGGTGGGGGTCGGGGCAGGGAAAGACAGGGCTGGAGAACAGTGTGGGGTGGGTTGGGTGTTAGATAAACCTAACTGCTGTCCTCTTACTTGTATTGCTGCAGCCCCCCACTTGCACCTGGGCATCATCGATTCTGAACACCCAGCGCCCGGGGATACCCACATTTGTCGTCATCTCCACGTCAGCGATGTCGTCAGTGCGGGATCCGGGGATGTTGAAGTAGCGCTTTCCATCACCGGCGTTAAAACCTGCCTGGGAGCACAAGGGCACAGAGGACAAGAAAAGGCATCAGGGCGCGCAGGGGGAACGCGGACGCCTGGAGCACTCCAGCTCCTCTATGGGCAGCATCACAGGCCCACGCCAGGGCCCCAGGCCCCCTTCCTTAGCACCAGGGCCACAGGATCCCCATGGTGCCCAGGCTGTTTGGATGGGAGATCCGCAGGGACCACGTGAGGCTGCTTCCCCCCAGACTTGGACCTTCCTCTGCCCCATCTGCCTCGGCAGGGCTGCGACAGGGACGCGCCGGGCTGCGTGACACTGCCAGCACAGCCTGGGTCCCTCCTTCACGCGAGGGATCTTCCTCCGCACGTCCCGGCTCCAAGGCGGAGCTCCGCAGTGGCTTCCCGGGAAGAGCGCGGCACCCGCGGCAGCACCGCACCCATCACCGCAGGGCTGCCATAGCCAGCACCAGTCCCAGCGCCAGCCCGCCCGGGGATTTCCACCTCCCTAGGGCAGCTGTGAGGGCGGGATGCTCTGGAGAGCCCGCCGAGGCCGCTCCCTTTACTCCCATAAAACCCACACGGGTGGATTCTGGGGCTCCAAACGTGTCCGCTTCCTCTACACCTGCGATTTCCTGCTTGCGGCAGATCCGCAGGCTGGGAGCCAAGCACAGATCAACCGGTGGTAAATTCACAGCTCCGCAAAGGTGCAGGCATTTCCCCACTCCAGCCCACGTGGTTTTTTCTTAAGCACAACACCCCCCACAACGATGGAATAAAAACACAAGCGAAAGCTGTGCCGGCCGCAGCAGCTTGTCAGGATGCTCTTAAAGCCTGAGGTTAGGAAGGAAAGGGAACTAAGAGGCAGCAGCCAAGGAAAAGAACCGTGGTTTCGTTATAACAAAGTCCCCTATATGCTCTTGGCTTTGGGACTGAGAGAACGCACGGGTCTTTAAGAGCTTTAAAAAAGGTGAGGGCATGGAGAAACAGAGTTGCACCAAAAATCCCTCGGCTGCTTCGTGCTGCCAGTAACAGGCTTTGGTTTTTTAATCTAGTGAAAACACGGGCAGCAGCAGCCTCGCGGAGCTGCAGCACTGGGTGCCGGGCCGCGTTCCCCACTTACCTGCGCTGCGATGCCGCCAAGCCCAGCAAAGTCCCCCCCACTGCTGGCGTGCATACCCGTGGTCCACGTGATGGACTCATAGTTGAAGATGGTGAAGGAGAGCTTGCCGTCCGTGATGAGCACTATCTGGAAAGTGTTCACCTGCGGGAAGAGGAGCAGCAGGCGGTGAGGGGCGGGAGGCAGAGGCAGGAACATGGGCCCCGGACAAGGACAGGGAAAGAAAGTTGTTGAGCAGGGAAGACTTGGTTGGAATATGGGGTCTCTCTGGGCCTCGATCCTTCTCTGTGAGGAAAGGTCTGGTTTAATTTCCTTCCTTGTGGCAACTGGGGAGAGAGGAAGGGATTTCTGCAGGAAGTCCCCATGGGAGCTGACACGAGCGGATTTGGGCCAGTACGATGTTCGTGTCCATGGGCATGGCCGCGGGGGCAGCACTAGAGCCCTCCTGCCTTCCGCTCGTCTGTGCTGGGGACCAGACACCCCAACATCTCCCTTAGGGAGGAATTCCAGCTCCTGGAGTGCTCCCGAGGGAGTGGCTCATGCGGCAGCCCAGGAAGCCCCTGGGGCTGCGACACCCCCGTCAGCCTCGGCGAGACGGGGCGCCTCTCCTGGGCTTCCCCCGGGGGCTGGGCCCCTGGACGCGGAGCCTTGTACTCAGGCACATCCATCGGCTGCGGGTTCCTCCAGCTCAGGAACAAGCCCCCGGAGACAGGGCCGAGTCTCTGCAGCGCTCGCCGGGACTGAGGCCAGCGCTCGGGGCCGCGGGTAGCCACGTCCAGCAGCGGCTCTTCCACGATGGGCAGCAGAAAGAACGAGGATTCCCGGAGACATTTTCAGGCCAGCTGTTTTAAGCTGCCGCACGCTGGGGCTCCACACGCCCCCTCAGCAGGGCCAGAGCTGGCAAGCGCAACCTGGCCGCCCGGGAAGGGGGCAGCGACGATCCGCAGCCTCGGGAGGGCACCGCGACGGCGGCTGCGGCCACAACACCCGTGCGAGGGCCACGGCAGCGAGGAAGGCAGCGGGGGACCCAAGGGGATGAGCGCTGCGCTGCCAACATGGCAAGAGCACAAGGAGGGTTCACTGCCCGTCTGCTCGCTGGAAACTGCGGGCGGTTCCAGTTTGGGTCCTCTCACCCTGACAGCTAAGGCATGAGGGCAAAGAGGCAGCGCTTCCTCTGCCTCAGGCAGGAGCCAGCCGAGCTCTACGTGTCCGCATGGCAAACGGCTGTTGAAAAGGGGCCTCCAGGGTGGGAAGGGCCAGAGGCCGTGGAGGACGTTTTACAGCTCCTCCGGCGCAGCCTGGGTCTGGCCACAGGCAAACGCACCCCTAGACCCAACACCTGGCCTGTATTTTTCATGGGCGACACCAAGCCAGGCTAACAGGCCGGGCCACGGGTAGCCAGCCGCCTGCTCCGCGAGGGGCTGAGCCGTCCCCTTGCTCAGGAGTCTCTGGGTTCGGACCGAGCCCTTCCCTTGCTCAGGAGTCTCTGGGTTCGGGCTTGTGCCATTCACGACCCCAAAGTTACGGGGCAAGGGTGACTGGATATCACAGGAGCAAAGCTGTCGCAGGAGATGCCAAAGCTCTGCTTCCTCCAGAAAGTCCTTTTGGAGATACTGCATCCCTAAACTAACCCAGGGGAGGACATCCCCAGCTGCTCTCCCGGCCGGTGCTCACCCAGCGACAGAGCACGGGCCTCTAGCGCTCTGGGACCGTCCAGGCCCTTTGTGCTGTGCCTGCTGCCCACGACCCGCCGGCGCCCGCGCTCATGCCCCGACCACTCACTGGAGAGAAGGAGCTTCCCCCGAAGAAGGTCACTCGGTACCAGGTAGCAATGAACACCCACTGCGCCGAGAAGTGGGGGAACTCGGGGAAGTACTGCGCGATGTCCCGCGTGGCCCGCTCCAGCACAGCCCGCTCCTTGCTCTCCCGGTAATAGACGTCGCCCGCCCGCCGGTTATCCACATCCGCCCAGAAGGCCGCTACCACGCGCCGGTCCTTGGAAATGGGGAAGGCGACCGGCGTGAACTGAGAAACCTCCTTCAGGAAAGAGATGATGCCGTTGTTGTTGACCTGCAAGGGGGACAGAGAGGAGACGAGCGTGACAGCAGCCAGGAGCGCGGGCGGGCGGCACGGGGACGCTGCGCTCCCTGCTCTGCTCTCCACGGAGTGGCGCAGGTTGCCGGCCCAAATCCCACAGGGCCCCCAACACCGCGACGGCCGTTCGGAGGTGCCCAGAGCCCGGAGGAGGCGACGAGGATGCCGCGAGCCGTCCCAAGCAGCGCAAACACTTCTCGGTCAGCGGCACAAGCTGCATGTGAGAGGCCACCTTTTAGGGTTGTTTTTTTTAAAAAAAAAAAAATTCTTCCCCCTCCTTGCACAAATATTGGAGCGCTTCCCCTTCCTGGCCTTTGAAGCACGGCCGTGCCCCCTGCTCCAGCGCGGCGGCCCGAACAAGCCAGACCCTGTTCTCCAGCCGGAGCCGGGCCAGGGGACGCGGCGGCAGCTGCGCAAACTCGCGGTGGGCGCCAGCGCTCCCGCTCCTCCCAGCCCCCGGGCACCGCGTCCCTCCACGGTGCCTCCGTCCAGAGGGCTCCCCTTGCCGAGGGGCACAAGGGCCCTCGAGCTCTCGGCGACAACTCAGAGCTCCCCGAGCGGCGGCGAGAGACGCACGGGCGCCCAGGCGACCCAGTGCCAAGCACGAAGATCCAGCACCGGCCGCGCTCCAAAGCTGCCCCAAAGGCCCACAGCGCAAGCACCACTCGGGCTTAGCCAGTTCCTTCCCTGCCGTGTGCTTCCCAAAGATCATCTCACATCTCAGGAATGAGGGGAAACCACCAGCGCTCTGAGCCACGGCCCGAACCGAGACCCACGGCAGGGATATTCCAGGGGGAATCAGCCTGAACACCGTCTGTAGCTGCAACCCGAGCCCAAGGCAGGTGTTACATTTTTGGGGTTTCGTTGGGCCTTTCTGAGCAAACTTTGCATTCAGGCAATTTTCTGTGCGTGCGCAGCACTGGTGAGAGCCCAGGAATTTGGGCCCAGCCCATGAATCCCAGGAACGCCGTCCGGGAAGCGCCGGGCTCCGGCACAGAGCGGGCCGGGGAAAGCTCCCACCTCCACCAACACGGGCGTCGATGAAGAGGAGTCTCTTCGGCTCAAGGGCCCCAACGTTTCCCAGTGCAGGACCTCAACTGCGACCACCTTCTGCTCCGGGCGGGAGGGAAGGGAGTTCCCGCGACTGGCACCTCGCAGCATCCGGCACGAGAGGCCGCCGCGCTCCTGATTTACGGCCGCAGGGACGCGAGCCAGGGAGGGAGCAGCGAATCCAGGCCCTGGGGCCAAGAGGCGATCTCCACAGCTCCGTTAAATCCAGTAAATAAACGAGAGGGCTCTTGAGCCGCGTGCAGCAGAGCGCTGCCTGCTCCGCAGCGAAAACCTCCAGCCCGGGGAGGAGACAGCGGATGGGGGATCCCGCAGGGCGCCAAGATCAGCCCGGGCTTTAACACATTTGCCTGGAGACGAGATGCAGCTGGAGGAAGCGGCCTCCGCTTTCGGCGCACGTGGCTGCTTTCCGGCCCGGGGATGTGGCAGGGGAGCGAAGGGAGGGAGAAAATAAAGCTTTTGAGGGCGCTTTAACCATCCTGAGAGCAGCTGCTGCTGCTCTACTGGCGGGTCCCGCTGGGCTCCCTGGCTTTGCTTGAGGGCTCCGGGAGCACGAGGATGTTCTGCAGGGACACGACAAGGCCACGGGGCCTCTAGCTCGGAGATGGGCGCAGGTCCCGACGCGCCTGCGATGGCACCGGCCACACACCAGGCGGGCAGCCGGGTACCCAGGGAGGAGGGTGCAGGGGAGCAGAGGGTCCCCGCGCCTTCGGTCTGCGCGCACCGCTAATGAGGCTCCCAGCAAGGGGCCCTGCCCTCCGCCTGCCACGCGCCGCGGCCGAGGAGGCTCCTGCCTCGCAAACCCTGCGTAACCTCCGCGCGGCAACATTCTTCCCCTTATTAAAGCAAGATGAGGAAGGGCTGGAGCCAACGCTGCTTTCCTTTGAAGGGAAAGGAGGAGGGGACGGAGCTCGAGGCGAGGCTCAAGGGCCGGGGCTCCCAGGTGAGGCACCTCAACAGGAGCTCCAAGACTTGGGTGCAACCTTGGTTCTGCTGCGGATCCCTTAGGGGACACTGGGCACGTCGCTTGGCTTCTCCAAGCCTCTCCTTCCTCCCATGGCCTCTTCTTGCCCTCAGCTGGGACTTCCTCTTGCTCCAGGTCCACCCGGTATCTTGCAGCAGGGCCCCCGAGTCTTCCTCCAAGGCAGGATCGCAGCAAACAAGGCTGAGGCTCAAGAGGTCCGAGGTGAGAGACGACACGGCCGAGCAGCTCGGCACGCCCACCAAGCGAGACCATCCACGAGGCTCGTCTCAAAGCGCCGCCGCGGTGGAGCTCGCCCAGCGCTTCCGCCACGGGCGTCGCACGGCCCGGGTGCTCCCACGGCTGCTGCCGCATGACCCAGCTCCTTGAGGAGGAAGGGCACCTCTTCCACACCTCCAGCTTGGGCGAACACGAGAGGGCCCAGGATGGGTTTCGGGGCCCTGCGCGGGTGTGGAGGGCTCAGCCAGGCGTCCTGGCTGTACCGGGGGCTCCTGCTGCCCACAGGCCAGCTTGGACTTTAGCGAGTTCAGCTGCTCCAATCGGGACCTCCAGTTGCCCCGGGCCCACAGGACACGAGCCCGGGGGCACGAATGTGCTGGGTGGGAGCCTGTGTTGGGCACCCCCGGGCACAGGGGGACCCCGGCCCGTGCAGCGAGACCTCTGTGTACAGTGGTTTACCCCAGGAAGGCACGTGACGTACGGCACAAGACGAAGAGCCCCAGTGACGCTGGCTTTTCCACTCAAGAGACTTCGTCCCACCCCAAAGCAGGAGCCGGAGTGAAACCCGCTGGCTCCCCGGGTGGACGTCGTCCTCCAGGTCTCCGTCACCCGCCAGCCCCGAATTCACCGCCTGGGGAGCGGCACCGCCGTTTTGGGGTGGACTGGGCCCCTGCTCACGACTGGTGCTCGAGGCCAACACGGCCCTGCGCGAGGCCCTCGTCCCGGCCGGCTCCGGGGAAGGGGCAGGGAGGGCGGCTGGCAGGACGCGACAGGCCCCGCTCGTCCGGCCCGTGGTGCGACGCGGCGCGCGGGCGAGAGCCCCTTCCCGCGGCGCCCCCGAGCACCGGCCTCCTCCTCCTCCTCCCCGCTCCCGCGGCGGGCCCTGCTGACTCCCGCCATACCGCTGCCGAGGCCCTAATCCCGCCGCCTAATCCAATTATCCCGCCGGCAGAGCAATACCAGCACGGATGCCGAGCCCGCCCGCCCGAGCCCCGGGGCAGGGATTTGCGACTCCCCGGGCGCGACGCGGCCTCGGCCGGGCCCCTAAGTCAACAGCGGCTGGAAGGGCCGGGGGCAGCACGGGGCTGCTCCCGGGCACGTCTGCGTCCCCACGGAGCGCAGCGGGAGCGCTCGGAAAACACCGTCCACGTTCCCGGGAACCGGAGCCTCCGAAACAAGGGCGGCTGCCGGCCCCGGGGGTCGAAGCCGCCGGGCCCCCCCTCCTGTCACCACGGGGGAAGGCGCATCTCGAGGGCAGCCCCACAGCACGAGCCCTGTGTGTCCATCCCCGGCCCGGGCCGCAGCACGGCCCGCCAAGGGGAGAGGGGCCGGTTCTCGCGCGGGCCCCGGAGCCGGAGGGGCGCCGGTCCCCGAGCCCCGCGGCCGCTCCCGGCCCCGGGGGACGGCGCAGGAGCCGCTGCCCGCCCGGCGGGGCCGCCGCTACTCACGTAGAGGCCGCTGTGCGCGGCGCCGAAGAAGGGGAAGCGCACGGAGAGGGGCTGCAGCTCGGAGCCGCCGTCGTCCTGCTTGCGCGTGGCCGCGTCGCCCTGCGCCGGCCCGAACGGGTAGAA
>PTEX01000212.1:274601-294933 GCA_003342815.1 Eudromia elegans
GAAGCGCCGCAGCCCGAGCGGAGCCGAAGCCGCAGCCCGAGCCCGAGGCGCCGCCGGCCGCGGGTTCGAGGCCGCGCTCGCGCCGGGGGAGCTATTGACCTGGCCCCGCCCCCCGCACGTCCCCCAGATTTGCATAAAGCCCTCGCGCCGGCCAATGGCCGTGCGGCACTCCCGCGGAGGGCGATATGCAAATGAGGGGGCGTGGCCCTCCGGAGGGGCGGGCGGGAAGGAGGGCGCCCCCGCGCGGGCGGGCGGGAAGGGTTCGTCCTGTCATGGCGGTCTGAGGCGGGAGGGAGGCGACGCGCGCGGGACGAGGCGGCGGCGCCGGGGCCGAGGGGGCAGCGCGGGCCGAGGCGGCCGCGGACACCCCGACCGGGGGGGAAACGCGACGCGAGCCGAAAGAGAGCTAGCTAGGAGCCGCTGCTCCCGCCTGGGAGCGGCCCCTTGCTGCCGCAGCGCCCCCGTCACCTCCGCGTGCAGGCGGAAAAGGCTCGTCAGGGTTTTGCCTTCCTGGCACGGAAAAACACGCAGCCACCCAAGAAACTCTGACACGGCGCCGGGCCGAGGCAGGGAGCAGGCTGGGGAGCCGCCGGCCTCGGCTCCCGGGGGCATCCCCGGCCCCTCTTACCAAACAAGCAGAGAAGGAGGAGGGGCGGGAGGGGACGTGGGCACAGGCGGGTGTCATTCGCTTCTTTTTTCTTCTCTTTTTTTCCCTTTTTTTTTTTTCAGGTGCTAAAAATATTATCAGGAAATTCTTTTCAGGAATGCGCTGTTTTAAGTGAGCGCCGGGCTCAAGGGCCTCTTTGTCTGCACGGAGGGAAAGAAGGAAAGGCAAAAAAAAAAAAAAAGCCAAAAGCAAAAATAAGAGCCACGTTTATGGCGAGCGAAGCGCTCTACGAAGACGCCTCGAGGTCCCTGCAGCAAAGCGGGGCGGGAGAGCGGGGAGGAATGCGGGGCTTTGGGGAGGGGATCCCCCCGGGCGCCCTTCCCGTGGATGAGCTGCCGGGCCGGGCTCTGGAGCGTCCCCAGGCACGCAGGGCCCCCTGTCCCGTCCCGTCCCGTCCCGCAGCCCGTTTCCCAGCCCCGAGGAGGCGGCTCTGTGCAAAACCTCCTGTGTCCTGGAATAACCAGGAGGAGCAGGGGGATACAAGGGGTCAGCGCCGACGGTTCCTCCTGGAAGGCAGGAGAGCCACGAGGAAAAGCCATCGGAGAGCCCGGACTGCAGCGCGGGGCAGGGCTCCTCGCCGCGTCCTCCCCGGTCCGTGTGGGATGCCGGCAGCTCCCCGGGCTGGGAAGGCACCGGAACGCAGACCCCGCTCCCAGGGGGTTCATGCTTTATTCCACGCGGCTGCGATATACATCAGCTCCGCTGTAATTACTGCGAGGTACGTTTTAATACTGAGAGCGGGCCAAGGAACATATTATGTAAGGACTGAAGCGGGGGAGAAAACAACAGCAGGACTCGCTTAGGATCAACAGCCCGGGGATTATGTGGATACCACCGCGGAAAGTTCGCCTCACCGGCACTGGCCTCGCCGTCGGCGCGCTGCTCCGCGCGCTGCCCGCGTGCTCGCCCGCGCGCGGGCCCCGAACGCGGCCCGAGGACCTGCAATGTGGCCCGAGCGCCCCAAACGCAGCATGAGGACCCTGAACGCAGCCCGCCCCTAAGGCTAAACAAAGCAGCTTGGAGCAAAGACGCAACGAAATAGGAAGGGAGGAAAAAGCTTCCCCCTCCTCCACCACGAGGACCCAGCGAGGGCCCAGCTCGGGGGCAGCTCCACGGGGTGCCGGGAGCCCTGGGGCCGGAGCCGACACGTCCAACTCATGGAGACACCGTGACAGGGCCTTGGGGCACAGGAGAGCCCTGGAGCGGCAGTGACGCAGGGCCAGCGTGCCGCTGCCAAACAGCTTCTCCCGAGAGCAGCGCCAAGCGGGCACGGCGCCCGCGGACCCGCGCTGCGCCCGGCCCGGCTGCTTCGTCCCCCGGCAGCCTGTGGGGAAAGCTGGACGCTTGGAAAAGAGGTGGCTCTGCCCCTTTAAAAATCTCCTGGAAGAAAAATGTTGAAAGGAAAAGAGAAAAAAAAGCGAGATCCAAAATAAATAAACGGCCACATCCGGCTCTCCCCCCTGAGACACTAATAAAAGGTTTATGAGTTTGATACGAATTACCCTCCCCGGCCGTTTACAGCTGATCTTCTGGAACGCATTAGTGTCCTCTCCCGTTCCGCGGGCTGGCGCGGCGCCGGCTCCAGCGGCTCCGGCTGCGGAGCACCGGGCTCTGCCGCAGCGGAGCCGCGCGGAGGGCGGCCCCGCGCCCCGGTGCAGGAATGCATGCAGTGTTCCCCAGGGTCCGCTCCCCGCGGGGCTCCAGGAGGCCGGGGATTTTCCGGCAGAGCCTCCTCCCACGGCAGTGGCAGAGCCCGGAGGAGCCCCGGTCGTCCTGAAGGCCCCGTCCGGGCCCTGCTGCGAGCGGCGACACGAGGGGCACGAGAGAGGCGCCGCCTCCGCCCGGGCGCACCGAGGCCTGCGGGACAACGTGGCCACGGCCTTGCTGCGCCGTGCGCTCCAGCTCCCCGGGACGCCCAAGCGAAAGCAGCAAGCGAGCTGGGAAAACAGCTGCTGGCCACGGCCAGGAAGGATTTCCTCCGGGCCAAACGCTGCACTCAGTACAAAGCTGGACTGCTGGGAAGGCCGGGAAGAGCGGGGCGGAAAGGGGCTCCTTTCCTGCGCCATCTGGACAAGCTCTAGCTGTGGCTCCCGCTCCCTCCCTGGGAGCGAACAGCCTTGGGTCAGCCTCGAGCTGCCTTCAGGAGATGTGTCCATGTCCTCTGCTCAGCCTCCAAACCCGCGCCAGGACCCCCCCGTCCCCATGCCGGGATGGGAGAGTGAGGCTGGCTTTGGCCAGGAGAGAGGGAGGAGGAGATGGAGGAGGGATCCGAGCATTGTGTTGGGGTGGGAGTCGCTCACCTTCCACCCTGGTAGCTCCAGGGGGAAGCCTCAAAGGCCGAGCGTGACTTGGCCCCTGAGCACGAAGACGTAGTCCTGGGTGTCACTTGTGCTCAGGATTGAGCTCGAAGTGCCCGTGGAGGCAGAAGCTGCCGCAGGACAGGAGGACGGGCCCCATCCGTGCCTGCTGTCTGCAGCACGTGGGCTGGAGGGCGCCTGCGGGGCCACGCGCACCCGCTGCGAGGGGACCCCCCGCACATGGTGGAGCTGCTCCAGAGGAGGAGGTAGTCTCCCGTGCTGCTGAGTCCCGGATTGCTCCCGTCGCGCCTGTCCCCAGCAGGACACAGAGCTTGGGGGGCACCCAGCGGCACCCAGGGGCACGCAGCGGACGAGCTGCCCCGAGCGTGGCAGAAGACGACCAAGGCAACCGTGCAAACAGCGAGCAAAGCCCGGCCGTTGGCGGGAGTGCGGGGACACCGTCAGACACCCACAAACGTCCCCAAGCCGGAGTCCTGGGTGGCGGGTGCGGTGGTGAGCGCGGAGCCACCTGCGTACAGCGCAGCAGAGCCCCCAGCCCCCAAGCGCATGGTTTGCATCCGCTCCCACCCTGGCTGCGGCTCGTTGGCGCAGCGAGCGTCCCGCTGATCCCCAGCACGTGTGCGCCACGAACGGTGCCTTGCGAGGGGAGCGCTGCTGGGCGTGAGCGGCCCCCGCCCCGTCCCTGGGCCGGGCAGGAGGGCATGGAGCAGGGGCCGTGTGCGTGCTTCGGCCCGCAGGAGGGGGTTTAATGGGGAGCTTCGAGCGCGCTAACCATGCACATGAACGCGTGCAGCGGGACGCGGCTGGCAGCGCACCGGGGGCGCAGGGCTTCCTGCAACACACAGCGCGCTGCCGCTCCCTGCACGCTGCCAGAACTCTGCGGCGGCCGGCCCTTCACTGCAGCCCCCCTATGCCAAGGGCTCCAGCCCGGCTCCGCGCCTCCTCCTTCTCCCGGCTCCCGCTGCCGGGCCGGGGTGGCCGCTGCCCATCAGCATGGGGAGGAAGATGGAGGGAAGGAAGACTGGTCTTGCTCAGAGTGAGCCTGTGACTCGGAGGCGCACGCGAGCACCTGCTCCTGGGCACGCTCCATCTCGCTCAGCTGCCGCCTCAGCTGCATCACCCGACTCCGCAGATCATCCTGGCGGGAAGGAAAGAGCGGAATGAAGAGGGGCAGCCCCCAGCGCGGGGCTCGCAGAGCGGCTCCCACACCGCCTGGCCGGCTGTCCCCACGCCACGGTGTGTCACGGGCAGGGCCCTACGCGGTGCCTTGGCCTCTGCAGCCGCCGCACGCGGCCTCCGCTCGGCCCTGGGCGCAGGCTCGTCCCACTGCCCACGCAGGAGCGCTGCCCAGGGCCCCGCCACAGCATCGGCGCTCCTGCGGGCGCCCGCGTGGGACACGCACCGGCAAGGGCCCCGGGGCGCTCTGGAGGGCGGAGGAGCCCCAGGGGAGCAGGCAATGCGCTGCCGGGCTGCAGACCAGGCTGTGGAGGCTCCCCATGCCCCACACCGGCCACAAGGGTTCAGTAACAACTGACACCCTCCGCAGAGCCCAGCGGCGTCGCTTCTGCACACGCTCGTGCAGAGGGACAACCGAACGAAGACGGCGCCTCCCCGGCACCAGCAAGTGCCTCGGCCCCGATCGAGATCCCTCTGCAGCTTCCCAGCGTGGCGGCTGAAAGCAATAATTGATTTCCCAATCTGGCTGGAAGCCCACGGATGTCCTGCTCCTTTGATTATCTGACAGAGCATGTTTTTTAAATTACTCTTGTGTAAATATTTATGCATTTCTACAAGAACCACGTTTTGAGTAACAGGACATGACAGAGGAAGGGCCAAAGGGGAGCGAGCTGCCCCATGGATTGCTCCATCCTTGCTCCTGAGGCCGGCTCGGGGGCGGCGCGGAGACGCGGGGCTGCTCGGGGAGCTGGGGGTCACGTAGCACCATGTGGCACCGTGTGGCACCGTGTGGCACCGCGTGAGAATCACGTGTGCTCCCGGCATGGACACTGCGGCTCCATGGGGATGGTGGCAGGGGGCAAGGGAAGGAAAAGCAGCCGGGGGGGTGATCCTGCCCCTTCCCAGCTGCTCCCCCACCCAGTCCCTCCTGGGGGGCAGCGCTCACAAGCTGCAGGCCTGGCCAGGGGCCAAACTGCCTGGCGCGGCTGTGTGCAGGGCGGCCGTTCCCAGAAGGGCTAATCCCAGCCCTCGCGTATCCCTGCGTGGCCCGGCCCGCTTTCCTGGCTGGGGCGCAGGAGCGGCACCCGTGGCCGGGGCGAGCCAAGCGCGCCGGGCTCCGTCTTTCCGCTCCATCCCTGCAGCGCCCGCAGCGCTGGGACACGGAGGCGGGCGGAGGCGAGGGCGCCCTGTGCCCGCCTCACTCTTACCCGCTCGCGCTGGGCGTCCCGCAGCTCCCGCAGGAAGCCCCTCAGGGCGGCGTGGACGTCGCCGGGCCCGACGTCGCCGCCCGGCCTCGAGCCGGAGGTGGGAGTCGCCGCGGCGCTGGGCGCAGCACTCTCCAGACCTGCAGCATGGGGAAAGTGGCGCAGTCAAGCCTGGCGAGGCTGGGCCCACGCGGGGCGCCTGGGGCAAGCCCACCTTGGGCAGGCGAGCTGGCCCGGCGTGGAGAGGGGCTCCTGGCGCGCAGCGTGCGACGCAGGGCCGCACGCAGCCCGCCCAGCCGGGACTCCGCCGCCCTCCTGGAGGCCTCGGCCCTCTCCAGCTCCGCTTCCAGGCCGCGCAGGCGACCCCGCGCCACGCTGAGCTGCAGCTGGAGGCCATCGCCGGCACCGTGGGCCTCCCGCAGCCGCAGCCGCAGGGCGCCCAGCTCGTCCCGGAGCGCCTGCTCGCGGCGGCGGCTCTCGACGAGGCTGCCCTGCAGCTCCGTGTCGCGCGCCGCGGCCGCACGCTTCGCCTCCACCAGCTGCCTCCGCAGGCCCTGCACCTGGGGAGACGTGGAGCGCGCGCCCAGCGCGAGGGCTCGGTGGGGCCGTGTGCGCCAGAGCACACGGGGGCTCTACGCAGCCGCCCACCTCTCTGCGCGCACTCTCCCGGCTGCTCTCCAGCTCCGCCAGCTTCTGCTGCAGCTCCCGGCCCTGCTGGCGGCACTGCTGCCGCTGCTGCTCCTCCTGCAGCACCCGGGCCTGCAGCTCCGCGGCCTCGTGGCCCCGCTTGCTGTTCTCGCTCTCCAGAGCCTTCACCTGCGAATAAGGCGCCTCAAGGCTCACTGTCCAGCTGGGCCGTGCCAGCCTCTTGGGAGTGACAGGGAGCAGGGACGGGCTCGCAGCCCTTGCTCATCCTCTCCACTTTGGCTCTTCCCTGTGCCAGGAGCCAGCGCCAGGAAAACTGTTGGAGCCGCAGCCCCAGGGAGGAGGCTGGGGCCTCTCTGCCCCGTCTCCCACCTCCAGGAGTGTGCTGCAGCGGCGCTGCCCGCACGTGCTGGCGGCCCTGCTGCGATGCCCACGCTGCCCACGTGCCTGCGTGCACAGGTCCTGCAGCTCCCGGCGCGCCGCCAGCCGCGCCGCCTCTGCCGCGTGCAGGCTGGCCCGCAGCGCACCGGCCTCTCGCTGCGCCACAGCCCGCGCCTCCTCCAGCACCGCCGCCTTCTGCTCCTCCTCCTCCTTGGCTCTCTGCAGGCTGCGGGCACGAGGGGCTGTGTCGGGGCAGCCCGGGGCTGCCGGGCACGGTGGCGGCATCGCGGAGCGCGTGGGGCCCACCCGATGCGCTCGCTCTCGGCGCTCGCCACGGCGGCGCGCAGCTCCGCGTTGGCCTCCTGCAGCGCTGCCCTGTGGCGGCTCTCGGTGCGGGCGGCGCGCCGGGCGCCCTGCAGCTCCCTGCGTTGCTGCTCACGGGCCTCCTCAGCCTCGCGCAGCCGGCGGCGCGCTGCGGCCAGCTCGGTGCGCGCCCCGCTGTGCGCCGCCTCGGCCGCACGCAGCTGCGCCCTCAGCTGCTCTGCCTGGCACACAGAAACACGGGCCAGCTCTGGCTGCCACGGAGGGCACCATGGCACCGCCGGCTTGTGGGGACCTCTTTCAGGACAGGGATGGTGTCCCAAGGGGGTGGTTGGGGGGACCCAGGCTCTCCCTGTGGCTCCAGGGTGTTTTGGGGAAGGATGGGTGCGGGGCAGCTCCGCAGCCCTCCCCTTGCATGCGGGTGCCGTGCGAGCCGAGTGCTTTCCGCTGAGCTTGGCAGAAACCCACCCGGGAGGTCAGCGACCAGCACGGGCCATCCATCATCAGAGCAACTGCTCTGGTTTCGCGGCACAGCGGGGAGGACGGCAGAAAAGGGAGAGGGAAAAAACACAGAGCAAAAGGCAGGCAAACACCTCCCACGTTCCCTGCCCTCGAGAGCCCCGGCACCGTCCCCGCGCGGCAGCCCTGCGCGCTCGCTGCGCTCTGCAGCCAAAGCTCCTCGTGTGATCACAGTAATGAGTTCTTGACTCGATTCCCCCCCGCCTTTTTTCCCTTTTTCCCCTTTTCCGTGAGCAGCCTCTTTGGAAAGGTCGACGGGGGAGCAGAGGCTCCAGCGGAGCCTGGTGCAGAGGAAGGAGCAAGGGGCAGGGGACGTCCGTGCACGCCGGGGAGCCTGCGAGTGCGCTGTGGTGCCCGGGTGCCGGGGTCCCCAGCCGGGCCGCCTGGCGCTGTTGCGGCGCGCTGCCCGCAGCCTCGCTCACACTGTTGGCCTCCACACGCCCCCTTCTTCCTGCGGCCTCCTCGGGCCGCTCTCCGTGCGCCCCGTCACGCTCCGCCTGGCCCTGGGCCTCCGGGCGCCCCCCTGCAAAGCCCCCCTCTCCGCTCCGCTGTGTGGTCCCCCCTCCCACCCTGGCCTTTGAAATCTGTTGAAAGGAGGCCGGGTTTTGCCAAAATAAACAGCCTGTCATGTTGAATTACCCTCCCTTCCTCTGGAGGTCCCCCGGCCCCCTCGCGCCTCCCAGCCCGTGCTGCCCTTTGGGCTCGGGGCTGCGGCGCGGGGGAGCTGGCGGCACCCGCATGCTCGGGCGCCTCGTACCTCCTGCGCCCGGGCCGCCCGCTCCTTGGCCAGCTCCTTGGCGCGCTCGCCCAGGCCCTGGGCCTCGCGCTGGTGGGCGGCCACGGCGTCCTCAAAGCGGCCCTGCAGGCTCCGCAGCTCCCTGGTGACGCCGGCCAGCGCGGCCTGAGGGTAGCAGAGATGCAGGGCGTGAGGGACACGCGGAGCAACAGGGGCCCCTTCGCCCGCCCCGGGCAGCTCTCACGCCCTGCCCCCTCATGTCGCTTGTGACCTCCGTGCCCGTCTGGAGCAGGCCGGGGATGTGAGCAGAGCAGGGCTGCGGGGCCCAGTGCCCCGCGGACGGTGAGGCGGGCGGAAGGGAGACGCTAGCCCCTCTTCCTGCTGTGCCCGCCGCGGCTCCAGCCCCCTCCGGTGCCTGAGTCCTCGCTGCAGTTTTTCCTCTCTCGCGCGCCCTCGCTCCTATTTTATTATTATTTTTTTCACCCTCTCCTGTTTCTAATGGAGCTAAAATTCGTAGAACCATAAAATGCAGAGATGGAAAACGACCTATTACCTCATCCAGCCCAGCCCCTCTGCCAGCGCTGAGCCATTCCCTACCCAGTGTCCCGGGTGACTTGTCTAGACCAACCCGTCAGGCTCCAGCAATGGGGAATCCAGTGCTTCCCTGAGAAGATTATTCCATGCTCTAATTGACCTTATTGTTAGGAAATTTTTCCTGACGTCTAGCCTAGAAGGACTCCGTGCTCCGTTTGCACCCATTGCGCAGCTCCCCTTCCCTCCTCCTGCCCAGGCACGCTGCCCGTCGGTGCGCTCGGCTTCCCGCCCCGTGAGCGTGTCCCGGGGACACGTTCATCCCTCCGGCAGCATGCTGCTTCCTCTGCCGCGTCCAGCCTCCTCCGGGCTTCCCGGGGCCACGCCGGGCAGATGGGAACGGGCCAACCACGGGCTGGCAAAGGCAGCTCTTGAGCTCGGAGCCATCTGACTGAGGCCCCTTTGGGTCCCTGCTGGCAGGAGGGGAGACCACGTCCTTGCTCGGCGTGTTGCCATCCACACGGCCGGTGTCCCCGCCGCGCGGCCTGCGCACACGCGGCACCACTCGCACCCGCGTCTCAGCAGTTCCCATGCTTGGCCTCGCACGGAGCATCCGGAAGGTCAGAGGCTGCTGCAGGAATTTTGCAGAAGCGGGGGATTTTGCTCTTGGTTTGGGTGTTTTTTTAACGCAGTTGTTGCACGCAGATCCCAAACAGCCGCTGCTGTCGACGCTTTCCAAACGCGCTGCTCCGGCTGCGTTCCTTTACCCTCCCTGGCGTGCTTGGTGCTGGGGAGCTCCTCTTGCTTGCTGTGCACATCCCGCTTGGAACAGCTCTTTCGAGCGCGGGCTCCCCACGGCATTCCCGCTGCTCCCAGGCACGCAGCAGGGTCGGGACACACGCGGAGCCGCCGTGCTCAGAGGGCTCCAGGACTCACAGCAGCTGGGGCACCCGCGGCAGCGCAAGCGCCTCCTTCTCCCCTGCATTCCCAGCGCGACTCCTGCTCGCGACGCAGCTCCCGCCATTTCATAGGAGATGGGGCCGTGTGGATTCCCCGAGGCCCTATTGCCTTTGGCCTGGCCAGTCCTCTCCAATGGGAGCTTCTGGGAAAGGCGGCTCCTCGAGTGTCCCCGAGGGGCCCTGAGCTCTCTTGGGGATGCACAGAAGGATCTGGACTCACCTTATCCTGCTCCTGGCGCGCGAGAGCCTCCCGTTGCACCCGCTCCATCTCCTCCCGGGCGTTCAGGAGCTCCCTCTGCGCCTCGCCCAGCTTCTCCACCACGCGGCTCTTCTCTGCTTCCGCCTGGGACAGAGCCTGAAAGCCACGGCGAGAGGGGCCATGGGGGGAAGGCGGGAGCCAGCGTCACCCCGCGCTGTGGAACCGAGGTGGCCATGGGCGTCTGACCCGCTCGCCCACGCGCGTCACCTGCCGCTGCTCCTCCTGCAGCTGCAGGAGGCTCACGTCCTGCTCCCGCTGCAGCCTCCGCAGCGCCTCCGCCAGCTCCTCCTTCTCCGCCCGGTGCTTGGACACCAGCTCTTCCCTCTCCCGCCGCAGGTGCCCCGCGGCCTCTGCCCTCGCCTCCGCCAGCGCCTGCCGCAGGCTCTCCTGGGTGCAGCGGAGCGGGCGCTGCCCAGCCGGACACGCTCGCCCAGCCCGGCCCGCGGCGGGCAGCTCAGGCGGGCTCGGCCGGGACGTGATGGGAACATCCCTCACCTTCTCCCGGCAGAGCCGCCCCTGCTCCTCCTCGTGGGCCAGTGCCAGCTCGTGCAGGGCCGCCCGCCGCCCATGCTCGGCCTCCTGCCGCAGCGCCTCAGCCTGGGCGCCGAGCGAGGCCTCGCGCCGCGCCAGCTCGCCCCGTGCCGCCTCCGCCTCAGCTGCGGGACGCGGCCCCGCTCAGCGGCCCTGCTCAGTGGCCCCGCGCGGCGGCGGCACCGGGCATGCGGGCGGGCGCCGTTACCTCGCAGCGCCTGCTGCTCGGCCGCCAGCTGCTCGGCCCGCAGCTCCAGGCCGGCCGCCCGCTCCTGTGCCTCTGCCAGGCTGCTCTCCAGGGCGTCCCGCTCGGCCCTGCGGGGTGCCCACGCCTGCCTCAGCGCCCCGCACGCCCGAGGAGGCCCGGGCAATGCAGCCCTGAGCACCCCCTGAGCACCCCCCGGGGCGGGCGGTACCGCAGAGCCTCCGTCTCCTCCAGCAGGGCCTTCTCCTGCCTCTCCAGCGCCGTGAGCTGCGCCGCCAGCCAGGCCCTCTCCTGGGCCACATCCTCCTTGTCCCGCAGCGCCTGGAGCAGCGCCGCCGCCCGCGGCTCCGAGTCCTGCCGCCCGCGCGCCAGCTCCTGCGCCAGCGCTTGCTCCTGGCCCCTGGCCTGCGGCGGGCACAGCGTGAGTGGCGGCACCGTCCCGGGGGCGCCGCCGCTGCCGAGGGGCTGCACAGCACCTGCAGCAGCTGCTCCTGCAGCCGGGCATTGTGGCGCTGCGTGGCCAGCAGCTCCGCGGCGAGCCGGCCCTGGCGCTGCTCCTCGGCCCGCTCGAGGTCCTGGCGGGCCGCACTCGCCTCTGCCCGCGCCTGCTCCAGCTCCCGCTCCAGCTCCCGCTGCCGCACTGCCAGCCCGCTCCTCTCCTCCTGCAGCTGCCGGGGCATGGCGGGCGGTGAGGGTGCCGTGAGTCCAGGGCCGAGCCGCGGAGGCCGCACGGCGCGCGCTACCTGCAGGACAGTGCCACTCAGGCTGGCCTTGTCCCGTGCCAGACCCTCACTGAGGGCCGCCATCTTGGCCAGTGCATCCCTGAGCTCTGCTCCCTCCCGCTGCTCCGCACTCAGGGCCAGCTCCAGCTTGGCATGGGCGGCCTCGGCCTGCGGGAAGGGGAGCGCCCGGCTCCAGCACGCGCCTGGTGCGCAGTGCGGGGCCCCGGCGCTACCGCGTGTCACCTTCCTCAGCGCGCCACCCAGGCTCTCCTTCTCGCCCTGCAGCACCTCCCTGGTCAGCGCGGCCTGGCCCAGCGCCTCTGTGGCCGCCAGCAGCTCCCCGCGCAGCGCCGACGCCTCCTCCTCCACTTGTTCCAGGGCTTGCTGCCTGTGCGGGGAGCCAGGCACCAGGTCCCCACGGCAGCCCCGGGCCCAGGGGCTGCAGCGGGCGGCCGGGCTGGCCTCACCCTCGCTCCAGCTCCGTGCGGCTCCTCTCCCGCTCGCTGGCCAGCTCCTCCAGGAGAGCTCCGTGCTGCTGCAGCTCCGTGTTGGCGGCCGCCAGCCGGGCCGCTTCCTGGCGGCAGGATTCCACCTCCTCGCTCAGGCTGCCCGCGCGGGCCTCCGCCGCCTCCTTCTCCCTGCGGACGTGAGGCCGGGTGTGGGGCTGAGCTCGGCAGCCACCTCCCGCGGCATGCCAGGACCGTGAGGCCGCACCGGCCGAGCGCATCTGCGGCGGCCCTGCAGCGCTGCAGCTCCCACTCCCGCTGCTCCAGGTCCTGCGCCGCCTGCTCCCGGCCTCGCCGCTGCTCCTGCAGCTGCCGCTCGGCCTCGTGCAGCTCCCGCTGCCGCTCGCCCGCCTCCGTTCTCGCCGCCCTCAGCGCGTCCTGCGCAGACGCCAGCTGCGAGCGCAGCTCCTGCCACAGGAGAGCGCGGGACGCCAGGATGTGTCCCCTGGCCCGGTCCAGCCCCGAGAGCCCAGCACGGAGCTGCTGCCCCCCGCGCGCCCTCACCTGCTCCAGCAGCTGCTGCTGCTGCAGCGCGGCCTCCAGCATGTGCAGGTGCCCCCGGGCGCCTCCCGCCTCCGTGCCCTGCGTTCGTGGTCCCGCTTCCCGCTCGCCGTCCCTTGCGGCAGCGGCGGCTCTCTGAGCAAACACGTGGAGAGGCCTCGGTGGCCATGGCGCAGGCCCGCGCAGCGGGGCCGTGGGGCGTGGGCAGCGCACCAGCTCCTCCATGTCCAGCTGCAAGCGGGCGATGCACTCCTCCTTCTCCACGCTGTGCTGCTGGAGCCGCTCCGCTTGCAGGCTCAGCTCCGCTATCCTGCAAGAGAGGGGCCCCACGGGTGCCGCGTGCAGGCAGGACGCCCACGACGCCCCGATTCAGAGGCCTTGGCCTGCGGAGCAACATTCTGCCCGTAGCGCCCGGCTCCCCATGCAGTGGATGGCAGCGAGCTGCGACTTTGAGTGTCAAAGAGGCCACCCCGAGCTCGCAGCCTCCAAGGCACCGGCGTGGGCAGAGGGCCCAGCCGGGGCTCCTTCACCTGGCGCTCAGCTCTGCCCTCTCTCTGTCCCAGCCGCTCTGCAGCTCCGCCATGTCACGCGCCTCGTCACGCTGTTGTTGTTGCCGGCAGGCGCCAGGCTGGCTCTCCTCGTGCTCCTCCAGTGAGCCGGCAGCGCCCAGGTTGGAGCCCAGGGCAAGGCAGGCCGTGTGGAGGCGTTGTGCCAGCCTCACCATGTCCATCCTCGTCTCCGCCAGGCCCCTGGTGACGACGGAACGGCCCCTTGGCCTTCTAGGCCCTCTTAGCTCACGTAGGGCACCCGCTGCCCCGCTGCCCCGGAGCCTGCCTGTGCCTGGGCCCCATGTGCCACGGCCAGCAGGAGGGTCGGGTGCCCGCCCCAGGGCAGTTCTGCGCACCCACCTCTCAGTGACAGCACAGAGCTCCTGGACGCTCCCATGCAGCGTGGCCACACGGTGCCGCAGCCGCAGGGCCTCACCGCACTCGATCCCCCCAGCGGGGACGGAGCTCTGTGGCCACAGGAGCGGGACACGAGGGCATCAGCACCACGGCAGCTCCGTGGAGGCTCCCGTGCCGCGGCAGCCTGCGCCCGGGGCACTGCCCTTCTCCCTGCGGCACCAGGGCAGTGAACGGGCCGGGCGGCGTCACCTCTCCGCCGTGGCGCTGCTCCAGCTTGCCCGGTGAGCGCCATGTGGCTGCCGTCGCTGCTGCCGGCTCTGCCGCCTGCCGCTGCTCGGAGCAGTTTAGCTCTCGCAGCTGCTCCCGCAGGAGCGAGTTGGTCTGTGACAGTGCGGCACTCCTGGGCACGATGGGCAGCACATGAGGTGCTGGGCAGGTCGGTGCAGCGTTGCCCGCGCAGCGCGGGCTCTGCGGGCTGTGTGGCCAGAGCAGTGCCGTGCCCCCACCTCTGCCGCTCAGCCTTCAGGAGCAGGAGGGCGGTCACCGCTCCGGAGCCGCGTGCCGGCTCTGAGAGCACCCCGGGCTCCCGCTGGTGCCAGAAGGGCAGGGAGGCCGTGAGGCATCTCCTCCTCGGCCCAGTTCCCGGGAGAGGGTCTCCGCTCCCGCGGGGCAGCCCGTCTGCCCTGACCTCTGCCGGGGGCTCCGCCTCGGCCCTTCTCTCCAGAAGCTGCTGCTCCAGCTCCCCGCATTTCCTCTTGTACTGCAGGACCTTGGCAGAAGGCGAGGGCCACACGGGAGGAGAGCAAGAGGTGAGGGAGGCGGCAGGCGCCAGCTGCACCGTCCCCGGCCCCCGTGAAGGCTGTGCAGATGAGCCCCTACCTTGCTCTGGAGGCGCTGGACGAGCTGCGCCTGGTGCTGCTGGCCCTCCTGGTAGGCGCGGAGCTTGCGCTTGAAGGCCCTCCTGTCGCCCTCGAAGCGCTGCCGCAGGCGCCGCAGGGCCGGGCCGCGCAGGGCCTCCTGCCGCACCGCCTCCAGCTGCGGGCACATGCTGGGACCCGCTGCGCCCTCCCGGCCCTCCCCTTGCTGTCCCGCGGGCGCCGGCTCCCCGCACTCACGCGTTCACTCGCGGCGCGCTGCCCGGCAGCCGCCTCGTCGCGCTCGGCACGCGCCTGCGCCAGCAGCTCCTGCGCGCGCGCCAGCTCCTCCCGCAGCAGCGCGCGCTCCTCGTCCTGCGCGCCGGCACCCGGCGGCCCGTGCCGTGCCACTGCCCCTGCGTGCAGAGGGAAGGGACAGGGCGCTGCAGGGCCAGGGAGCGCGCGGAGCTGAGCACGGGGCCCTCCTGAGTGCCCGACCAGCCCACAAAGGGGATAACAGCATCGGCACCTGGGCACAACGGCCCCTCCGGCCCGGCCTCTGGCTTGTGCCCTACCCGGGGCAGCCTCCTGGGCCAGGCTCTCGGTGACGATCTCGCGAATCCTGGCGAGGACGGAGGCGGGGGCTGCGTGGCCGCCCATTCCGCGCAGCAGCATCGCCCGCTCCTCGCGGCCGCCGCTCAGCACCGTGGCCTCCAGCCGCTGCAGGAGCCGGGCGAGGGCCGTCGGTGAGCCCCGCGCTGGCTCCCCGCGCTGGCTCCCCGCGCTGCCTCCCCAGGTATGGAGGGGACCTGCCGCCCAGCGCGGGCATCCCCGGGGCCGCCTCCCTCACCTGCACGGCCGCCTCCAGCTGCAGCGCTGCAGCCCCCACGTCCTGCTCCGCCATGGCTGCTGCGTCCTGCCCGTTGCCATGGGGACCAGGACGCGTTGCCGCGGGGACAGTGGGGACAACATGGCCTGGGGAGGGAGTGGGATGGGCAGCACCCGTCTCCTTCAGGGCCCTCCCTCTCCCCATGTCACCCTGTCCCTGGAGCGGGTCCAGCAGGTCGGGCACTTCCAGACGGAGCCACCCCCTTCCCTGCAGCTGCTGCCGCCACCCCAAAGCCTCCGAGTCCACCTTGTGCCCGCTGAGGATGCTGTCACCGTGGAGGTGCCCCGTCCGGTTGACGGCAGCACCCTGCGAGGGCGACTGGGCTGGCCCGGAGACAGCGCGGCAGGAAATGCGGCTCCCCAGCACCGCCCGCGCCAGGCGCCTGGAGGACTGGACCGGCCCCGGCGCAGGGGCGGGATGGAGCTGCCGGTGCACCGCGTGCCTGGCACCAGCACGTCCGTGGGCGCCTCAAAGAGCTGCTTGTGTCGGCCGCTGCGCTGCCAGCGCCGCCCCCTTGACGCTCCTGCGCGGGCGCGTCCCGGCTCTGCTGCACGCGAGCCGGTGTCCGACGGTCTCCTGCACCTCCAAGGAGGCGGCCAACCCCTCCCGGGTGCAGGTGCCCTCGACACCAGGGCAGTAAAAGAGGAAGACGGGGAGCTGACCCTGTTGGTCCGCGGCGGCTGCAAAACCCTCCACTGCAGCCTCGGCCCCGAGGTGAGGAGGCGGCCGGAGCCATGGTTCCACCCAGGCCGAGGCAGCCTCCGGGAGGCCATGCGGGAGGCCTCGTCCCCTGTCCCCGCCTCTCCCCTCTGCTGGGGGCGAGGGGCTCGTGGCCACATGCTGCCCCATGGACCCCGGAGGACCCTACACCGTGGGGGGCGCTGTATCCACAGCCTGTGCCTGTGCGGGCAGCGAAGGAGGGAGGCCCAGGAGGGCGGCCTCCCCCTTGGCCACCTCGAGACCTGCAAGGCTCTGTCCGTTGGCTTTGGCGGGTCCTCCTGCGCTGCTCAGTGCCTGCCGCGCTCCCCGTGCCCAAGGAGGCCCCGCTCCAGAGCTCCGGCCCTACCGCGCTCCCCATGCCCAAGGAGGCCCCGCTCCAGAGCTCCAGCCCTGCCGCGCTCCCCATGCCCGAGGAGGCCCTGCTCCAGAGCTCCAGCCCTGCCGCGCTCCCCGTGCCCGAGGAGGCCCCGCTCCAGCCCTGCTGGGTGGCGGGCCACACAAGGGTCCTGGTTAGCAGCTCCTGCCCACGCGGGGCAGTCCCGGCGGCCGCTCTGCTGGGCCCTCTCGGAGCCTGCCCCGCTGCCCTGCCCGGGTCGTGGCGGCAAGTGCCGCCCGGTGTGCCGGGCCCGGCGGATCGGGGCACCCTCTCCCCTGCTCCCCACACATGTCTGCGCGGTGCAGGACCGCGCGCGATGCTCCGGCAGCAGCCCACAGGGAAGCGCCGCTGCAGGAGCTGGCCCCCGAGCGTCCCCCCTTGGGTGTCCCCGTGGGGAGCAGCGGTGCGACGGAGCTGTGGCCAACCCCGACACCGTGTCGCCGGCAGAGGCAGCATCAGCCCGGCCCCGGGCCTTGTTTCTCCTGCAGCGCCCGGAGAGCGGCCCAGCTCCCCCTGCGCTGGGCGAGGACGTGCCCTTGTGGCGCTTCCCTTGACTGCAGCCTCGGTCTTTCCACGCACCGGGGAGCCGCACGGTGCCAGGGGCACTTTATTCGGGATAAAGGATTCTGGGCGTTGGTAGTGGCTGGGGATGGGTCTGCCCGCCCTCCATGTCACCGCGAGGCTCCGTAACGGGCGTTTCACTGCACCGGTTACCTGCGTTTGAGCACGCGGCTCTTCTGCACTGCCGGCCTTCGGGGAAGGACTGGCCGCAGGTGACAGGGTGCAGAGTGAGGAGAGGCCTGTAGGGCCTGTAGGGCCATCCTGCCTCCGCCTTGCGCAAGGCAGGAGCGGGACAGGAGGGGCCCGGGCCGCCCGGCGGGAGGCGCCGGGGGCTGCCCCCCGTGCTCCGGCCTCCGCGAGGCCCTGCCCGGCCGCCCCTCGCTCACAGCCTGCTCCGGCGGCAGTGCTCGAGGGTGTCGCGCAGGGCCTGCAGCACCCGCTCCACGTTGGCCGCGCTCGAATTGTAGCCCATGAGGCCAATGCGGAAGACCTGCAAGGAGGTGCAGCTGAGTGCGCCGGCACCCGCATCGATGCCACGCGGGGCCAGGGGCCGGGCGGCCCGCTGGAGGCCCTTGGGCGCATCATGGGCACGAGGCCGGCATGCCGGGACCGACAGAGCAACTCGGTGCCGTCAGAGCGGCGTCCAGCCTCGGGTGGAGGTCCAGACCCTCAGGGAGGGTCTGCCAGGGAGCCCGCGGTGACCGTGGTGGGAGCGGAACCCCTGTCGCGCCACTGCCAGCTGTGGCACCTTGCCAGCTGTGGGGCCCAGGCCGCCAGCGATCTCGATGCCGTGCTTGTCCATGACATAGGCCACGATGTCCTGCCAGTTGTAGCCCTCGGGCACCCTCACGGTGGTTATGGTGGGCAGCCTGGCCTTCTGCGGAAGAGGAACCGCATCATGGCCACTCATGGCCTGGCAGGAGCACGGGGAGACCCGGGTGTCCCCCTCCGTGCCGAAACGCCCCCGCGCGCCCTGCACTCGGGGCAGCGGCGCCTCCTGCCCTACCTCCTCCTTCACAAAGAGCTCGAGCCCCAGCTCCTGCAGCCCCTGGCACAGGGAGGCGCAGTTGGCCCGGTGACGGACCCACGACTTCTCCAGGCCCTGCGCAAAGGGGTGGCCGTGGATGAGGGGTCACAGGTGCTGCGCGAGACGTGCCAGTGCCGCCGTCCTGCGGGCTCCGTCACCTGCTCAGCCAGCATGGCCAGGGCCTCGCGCAGGCAGTAGAGGCTTTGGATGGGTGCCGTGTGGTGGTACCTGCAAAACCGCGTGGCGCCTGCGCCTCGTCCCCCGTCCTGCTCTGGGGACGGGGCAGCAGTGGGAGCAGCAGGACCAGTGGGAGCAGCGGGAGCAGTGGGACCAGTGGGGTGCAGGGACGCGGTGCTTGGCGCCCTGCTCACATTCACGCTCACTTTCGCAAGGGGCCCTCGCAGCCCCAGTAGCTGCCCAGGCAGAGCACATCCAGGTAGTAGGAGGGCGGCCTCGTCTTCCTCCTCAGCACCTTCTCCCTGCGGGCGGGGGGCACCGCGCTGCACCCTCGACCAGGGGCAGCCCGTCTCCAGCAGCGGCGCTGAGCGGGGGGCTTGGCGAGGCCAGGGGTCCTCACCTGGCTCGCTCGCTGAAGGAGATGGGCGCAGAGCCCGGCGGGGCGCCCAGCACCTTCTGCGGGGCTGAGTAGAGGATGTCGATCCCTGCCGAGATGGGGGGGAAGCTCCGCAGGGAGCCCAGGGCTCCCCGGCTGCACCGCGCCCGGCCCCGCTGCGAGTGCCATGCAGGGCCCGGCGGGCGGCACGGCCAGGGCTCCCGCACGTCGCTATGGTGTCACCTCTGTGGGACACCCGGGACACACGGGCCCTTCTGGGCATCCCCACACAGAGGTGACCACAAGGTGCCAGCCGCAGCCAGGGGTACCGGCGTCACCCGTGCGGACCGGCAGGCAGCGGAGCTGACACGGCTACAGCCTGGGGCTGGCACCGCCGCCACGGCTCTTACCCAGCTGGTCCATGAGGATGGGCGCCCCGCCGAGCGATGCCACCGCGTCGACGAGCAGCAGGCAGCCGTGCCTGGCAGCGCAGAGCTGAGCGCGGTGCCCACGGGGCCCCGCGGCGCCCCCGCGCGCCGCCCACAGCGCTCACCGGTGGCACAGCTCGCCCAGCCCCTCCAGTGGCTGCAGCACACCCGTGGAGGACTCACCGTGCGTGAGGAAGAGCACGGCCGGGTGGTGCTGCACCAGCGCCTGCACGGGAGAGCCGCGAGGCCGCGGGCTCAGCCTGGCCCCGCGCCCGCCCTGCCGCGCCACACTGCGCCGTGCGCATTCACCTCCTCGATGTCCCGCGCCGTGAAGAACTCGCCCGGCGCCTTGCGCACCTCGCGGACGTCGGCTCCTGGCGGTGGCACGCACCGTGAAACTCCCGCCACCCCTGGGCGCTCGGGGCCCCGCCGCTGCGCCCGTACCCAGCCTGGCGGCCATGTCAGCGGCGCGCTCGCCCCAGATGCCATTGACGGCCACGAGGACGATGTCGCCGCGCTCGGCCACGTTGATCAGCGCCGCCTCCATGGCGCAGTGGCCAGTGCCGCTGACGGCGAGGCTGAGCGTGTTGCGCGTCTGGAACGCGTACTGGATGCCGGCCTTGACCTCATCCATGATCTGCGGGCGCCGGTGGGGGCACAGTCATGGCGGCGCTGCAGGCAGCACTGCGGGCGGGCTGGTCCCAGTGGCACCGCGGGCAGGCTGGTGCCGGCGGCCCCTCACCTGCAGCATCTCGGGGTGCATGTGGCCCAGGAGCTGGTGCGTGGCGGCCGCCAGCACGCGGGGCGGCGCATTGCTGGGCCCCGGCCCCAGCAGCAGGCGCGGCGGCACAGCCAGCGGCTGCAGCAGGCGCTGCGGAGGGGCCACGCGGAGCCGCGCAGCGGCCATAGTGCGCGGTGCGGCCGGCACGGTGCGGGGCAGTGGCATGGCCCGCGCTGCACCGTGCGCCGCTGCGCTCAGCATTGCGCAGGCAGAGTCCGGCGGACCCCGACCCTGCCGCGGGGCACGGCCCCCTGGCCACCTGCCCGGACTCTGCCCCCGCGCGGTTAATGTGCCACCAGGGCCAGCCCCCCGCCCCCGGGACCATGGCCACCCGCGCGGTGTCCGCTTGGCAGGGCAACACCGTGTCCCCAGGGCTCAGCCCTGCTCCAACCCCCAGCAGCTCCCGCGGACAGCGAGTGCCGGGCCCAGGGCCAGTGCCGCCTCCATGGCCCCCCGCCCTCCTGCTGGCGCCTCCCCTGACCGGTGCCGTCCCTGCCGGGCAGCGCCGATGTGCCCGGTGTCACCGAGCCCCGCGCCCGCTGGCACCACCGCGCCCGCCACGCTGCGACGGCGCCGCGCGCGGCACAGCTGCCGCCTGCTGCTATTTTTAGCTGCCGCCCGGTCCGCGGGTGGCCGCAGTCAGCGTCGTCGTCACTGCGCGCGGTGATGCTCCGGGGTGGGTGGATCGGGGTGCGGCCATGGGCTGCAACTGTGTGGCTGTGTGTGTGACTGTATGTGTGACCGTGTGTGTGTGACCGTGTGTGCAACCGTGTGTGTGACTGTGTGTGTGACCGTGTGTGTGACTGTGTGTGTGTGACCGTGTGTGTGCAACTGCGTGTGCAACTGCGTGTGCCACTGTGTCCGTGTGAGGCTGCTCCCCACGGGACCCCCGGAACGGCCATCGGGGCTGGGCTGGGCCGTGGCTCCGGGCCGGCCCGGCTGCAGTGGTTGCCAGGGGCCGGTTGCCCCGGAGATGGCTGCCGGGAGACTGTTGCTGGGCGGGGGACGGTTGCCAGGGGGCAGTTGCTAGAGGATCCGTTGCCGGGCGGGGGGGGG
>PTEX01000212.1:296218-333005 GCA_003342815.1 Eudromia elegans
GGATGCAGCCGGGATTCGGGAGGCTGCGCCGGGAAATGGAGGGAGCCCCTGCGGCACGGAAAATGGAGCCTGGCTGCCCGGGAGAGGCGCCTGCTGCGGAGCCAGCCCCGTGAGGCGGCCGTTACGTAGGGAGCAAGGGCCGGGGCGCTGTGGGGTGCCGGGCGGGGTGAAGGGGGTGACTGCGGGCGCTCGGGGGGCTCGTGAGGGCCAGGCCCGGGCGAGCGGGGCGCCCGCAGCCCCACGTGGTGCGGCCGGGCCCTGCGGGGCCTCCGCAGAGCCCCGGATGGAGGGAGCAGTGCCGGGAAAGCGGGGCAGGGCACGGGAGACGCGGGGGCTGCGAAGGGCAGCGGGAGGGCGCGCAGGCAGGGAGGGAAATTCCCAGGTAAACCCTTGGAGCAGCTGCCATCCAGGAGAGCCTAGGGACACACGCCTTTTATCATTTATTTTTGAAGAAATTCTTTGTCCCCTCCCCACCTGCCGCAGGTTGGGTTGCGTTTCTCTGGGGGAAATGCCCTGCGCCGAGGGTGACCCGTCCTGGCTGCGCCCAAGCACGGCCGGCGTCGCCAGAGCTGTGTCACTGCTCGCCCCTCCTCGGCCCCGTCCCTGGCTGCTCCCTGGGTGTCCTGGGTTGGGTTTGGTCCCCACCCGCTCTCGCTTGCTCGCTGGGGGTGGCAGGAGGAGGCGGCTGGGCCGTAAGGAGCCCCTATGGGCGAGCACCAGCAGCAGCGGCCGAGAGGAGACGGCGGCCACGCGAGGGCTGGTTTCGAAGGCAGCGTGGGAGGATAGAAAGGGCCCGATGCTCTTCTGCTAAGTCATCGGCCAGCCCTGGGCAGGGGAGGAAGCCTGGAAGGTGGGAAGAGGGTGTAGGGAGCCTGGGACGCGAGGAGAGGACCTCGGGCAGCCTTCGCTAGCAGCAGCGAGGGTTAATGTGCGCTTGGGAAACAAAGGTGGGGACCGATTGCCGAGACAGCGATAGCCGGAGCGGGCGCTCCGGAGGATGCCGGCTCCTTAGGGCCGGAGCGGGCGTTGATCCCTGTGGCGCCCTCGGGAAGTGGTTCCAAGGGCAGCTGAGGCTCTGGAGTGGCAGGTGGGGGCCCCCTTGCCCTGCTCCCCTTGCCAGTTCCGCCCGCTCCCGAGGCCCTGGCGGCTCCTCTCGTGGAGACGCCCCATCCCCAAGGGGCGCATTGATTCCTGGATGAGGCAGATTGAGCAGAAAACAGGCATCGAGCGGCCGGGTGGCGTGGGGCTGCCGTGGCCGCGGTGTGAGGGCCGTGCCACGTAACGCGCTGCTCTGCTCCCGCAGGACCCCGTCCCGCCGCCAACGCCGCCGCCGCCATGGCGGGCGCCTYCGTGAAGGTGGCCGTGCGTGTGCGGCCCTTCAACTCCCGCGAGATGAGCCGCGAGTCCAAGTGCATCATCCAGATGTCGGGCAGCACCACGAGTGAGTAGCGGGGCTGGGGGAGGTGGCGGGGGCGTGGCGATGCTGCGGAGGAGCTGGGCACGGGCGCGACGCGGGGCAGAGGCGCCTGGCCCCCTGCGCTCTGGCTCTGCGAGTCTCCAGGCGGGGCGGTGTTCGGAGCAGCTCCCTCCTTCCTGCGTGGCTAGAGCTGCCCACGTCACCGGCACTGGGCGACGCTGCCACCTCCGCGGAGCTGCCGCGCCGGGGACGAGTGTGGGGGCAGAGCAGACCCACTGTGGGTGCCCAGGCGCCTCCACAGCCCCATCCAGCCCCAGGGGCAGCAGGGCAGGAGCAGCCGAGGGCTCTGCGAGGGTGCTTGGAGCGGGCTCCGCGTTGCGCTCGAGGAGTCTCCGCGGGCCTCGCCGGGGGGACGTGCGCGGCGGGGCCCCCGCAGCGGCGCCGCTGTCCCCGGGCAGCCGCGGGTTCCCAGCGGGCCCTTTGCTGACGGCACCATTTTCCCACCCGCTGAAACAGGAGTCAACAAGCGCCCGGCTAATCCCCGCGCTGGGCATGAAAGGGGGTGTTTGCGGCCCTGCGGGCTGCACCAGCTCAGCATTGTGTTCCTATGGCCGGGAAGGCGAGAAGGGCCACGCAGCTGGGCCGTGCAAAGCGGGAGGGGGCCAAGGGCAGGGGCAGCGCCACGGGGCTGGCGGGCAGGGAGGGGTGACGCTGGCATTTGTGGGGGCCAAACCCGCCCTCGCCTCGTGTGCAGCGTGCCCTGCACACAGTCGGCTTTGTGCATGGGCGATGGGCTCCACGGGGCTGGCGGGGAGGGAGGCGGCCCCGCGCTGCAGCCCTCGCCAGCCCCGCGCTTGCGGCCCGCGCCGCGGCCGGGCTGCCAACAGTGCCGCTTTGTTGGCGGCCCCGCTCCCCCACGTCCCGCTGACGCTGGCCTTTCTTTGTGACCGCACAGCAGCAGCCCTGCGCGCTCCCGGCGCGGGGCAGAGCCGCCCCGCTCCCCGCCCGGCCGTCCACACTGCCGGGTGGAGCCGCGTCTGCCGCGGCGAGCGACGACCGTTCAGGGCAGCGCAGGGCGGGAGCCCTCCCTGTCCCTGCTGCTCCCCAGGAGCGGCTCCTGCCCCCATCCAGGGCGGCTGCAGCCGCGGGAGCACCCCAAGGAGCTTCCGCCTTCCCGGCCCGCGGCAGGGGCCGGAGCGTAGGGCCCTCCCCGCGCTGCCCATCGCGCCACCCGTGCCCTGCCCGTGTGCCCGCAGCCTGGCCCGGCGCGTTGGCTGCAGGCGGGCACCATCCTGAGGGCTCCTCCTTGCCCTTCCGTGTGTCCCGGCAAGCCCGGGAGCTGGAAGTGCCCTGGAAGACCCGGCCACTCCTGGTGAGAAGCAGCCCCCGGAGTCATGGGTGGACCGGAGGGCACTGGTGCCCACAGCTCTGACTCAGCGAGCAGCGCGGTGACAGACGCAGGAGGTGGCTTGATTCCATCCCTGTCATGTGGCCCCATGGCAGTTTTGGTGGCACCGGCCCCTGGAGAACCGCATCGCGGGCTCTCGGGCCTGCGGACCCTGCCCGTCCTGCCGCAGCCCGTGGTCCTCAGGGCCTCGGGAAGGCCAGGGCGGGCGGGCGCTCGTCTGGAGGTCCGCAGCGCCTGCCCGGCTCCTTCCCCCTCGCTCTGCACCGCCTCGGCTCTCACGGCACCGCGGCCCATTCGATATTCCCAGGCCGTTCCCTAGCAACGCCGGCGCTCCCGGGGACTCTTCATCATTAATTTAGGGCCCGGCTTGCACACGGTGCCTCGCACAGGAGTCTGCACGGGGGAGGGGGGCTCCACCGCCACACGGCGAGCGTGCTGGCACGGGGCCGAAACGGCCCCGCGGGCCGGGGCTCTTCCTGCCACCACTGGTCCCCATGGGGCCGGCCCCACGGCAGTGGCTCTGGCACCCCGGGCGGGTGAGGGTCGCCCGGCTCGGGCGCTCGCCGCCTCTCGTGGCCCTCCCGCCGCCTGGGTTCCTTGTGACGCAGCCCTCTGCGTGCCCGTTACTGCGGAGGGGAGGAAACCACCACAAACCCTCCTCGGCAGGGGGAAAGACAGGGAGGGAGGGAGTGGGGAGGGGAGGCCATGCCGCCTCCCGTTGCCGTGGCAACGCCCCGCTGGCTGCGGAGGGGAAGGAGCACCCTTGGTCCTGTGGGCAGCGCCCGCGGGCGCCTCCGTCACCCCGTCATCACCCCGCTGGCGCGGTGGAAAGAAGGCGGCGAGAAGCGGAGCCGCCTGCGAGCGGGAGGCGGGAGCCGGGGCGCCCTGTGAGGCGGCCCCTCCTCCAGGCGCGTCGGGGCGCTCCCTAGGCCGCTCCCGTGGTCCTCCATGGGCTCGAGCTCCCCCTGACCAGTGGACAGGACAGGGGCCTCTGCTTGGCCAGGATGGTGGTGGCGGGTTGGCTTCGGGCTGCCCAACTCGGTGAGGGAAGGGCAGAGGTTCTCATCGTGTTCCCATCTGTTCGCCCCCAGCTATCCTGAACCCAAAGCAGCCCAAAGAGACGCCCAAAAGCTTCAGCTTCGACTATTCCTACTGGTCTCACACCACGGTAAGGGCTGCGTTGTCTCCTAGAGCGGTTTTAGCCAAGGGTGTGCTCAACTCAGGGCCCTTGTGAGTTCAGCAGGGCAGAGCCTTCTGCTGCTCTTCAGGTGTCTCGGAGCTCCTCTTACCTTCAGCCCCCATCCCGGGAACGCGTAACGGGAAGCAGAGCTGGGGGGTGGGATGCAGCCCGGCAGCCCCCCAGTCTGCACCCTCCTCCGCGGCCCCAGGAGCATCGGGGTGCTCCGTGTCGGCCTGAGACGCACGAGACCCCCGGGAGGCTTCGCAAGGCGCTGGCTCCGGCTGTGACTTGTTGGGCTGAGCCGTGTCAGCGAGGCGCCGTATGGGAGGGGACTTGGCTCCCTTCGCTTCACCCTAGGCGCTCGTGCATTTCACTGCTTGCTGCTTCTGTGCCCCCCCGCAGCCCGCGGACATCAACTATGCGTCGCAGAAGCAGGTGTACCGCGACATCGGCGAGGAGATGCTGCAGCACGCCTTCGAGGGCTACAACGTCTGCATCTTCGCCTACGGGCAGACGGGCGCCGGCAAGTCCTACACCATGATGGGGAAGCAGGAGAAGGACCAGCAGGGCATCATCCCTCAGGTAGCGCCCAGCCCGAGCCGCGCGCGATGCCCGAGGGCAGAGCACGGCGAGGAGGGCACGCAGCGGGGCGAGCGGGTGGCAGGGCCTTCCTGCTTGGGGCCAAGGAGCTGCTCGCCCCGTCTCGCTGCAGAGACGATGCCACATGGAAGAGGCCTTGTCTGCGCGCGGGGCTCCTCTTTCCCCTCGGCTCTACTGGGGTTTCAGGGTGCGGCGTGGGCGGTGTCAGACACCCTGGTTTGGGGGCCCTGGCGGGCACGGCCCTCGGGCGGGACCTGAGCGGTGCGGCCTCTTTCCCATGCAGCTCTGCGAGGACCTCTTCTCCCGCATCAACGACACCACCAACGACAACATGTCCTACTCGGTGGAGGTAGGCGGCCTGCCGCGCGGCCCCAGCTGCCCGGGAGCGCGCCCCGGAACCGGGCACGGCCTCGCGGCGCCTCCCGGGAGGTGGCGACAGAGGGAGGCCAGGGTGGCACCAGGGGAGCCCAGGCCCCATTGGTTCTCATGCAAACCCCGCTTGGTTTCCCGCCTGTCCCCAGCACATCCCACCGCTGTGTCACGCATGCACACAACTCTGTCCATCCTTCCTCCCTCTTCCTCCCCTTCCCTCTCCCGTGGACACTCACGGACAAGTCGGGCCCGTTTTTCTGGCTCCATCGCTGCCACGAGTGGCCTGCTTGGGTAGCGCCAGCTCCTTGTCCCTCGGGGACCTGCTGACTGCCCCCAGGAGGGTCCCGAGTCCCGCCTGCGCCAAACTCTGCCTGTGCCCTAGGTGAGCTACATGGAGATATACTGTGAGCGCGTGAGGGACCTGCTGAACCCCAAGAACAAGGGCAACCTACGCGTGAGGGAGCACCCGCTCATGGGCCCCTACGTTGAGGACCTCTCCAAGCTGGCCGTGACCTCCTACAATGACATCCAGGACCTCATGGACTCTGGCAATAAGGCCCGGTGAGTGGGGTAGCAGGATGGAAGTTCTTCAGGAGAACCAGGTTGCAGAGACACCTGCAGAGAGCTCTGCTTCCCCTCCTGGCCGGCTCGCTGGGGAATACGTGTGTCCCCCCATGTCACCTCAGGCAGACGATGCTCCCTGCTTCCAGGTGCTGGCCTTAGAGCTGGACGGTCCAGAAGGACGTGGTTCCCCCATGCCCAGGCCGCTCCACTGTCTCTTACCTTATCTCCCCGTGTGGCTGCTAAACAGCCGGCAGTTCCGTCATGCCCAACGTGCAGGAGATGGGGACCCTGCCTTATTTTCATGGTGTCTCCTTAGTGCTGTCAAGGCACGCTAGAAACAGATGGTGAAGGTGTGGGCGTTTGCACGTGGGCCAAACCCTGCTCAAGCCCCCAGCTTCCCCAAGGAGTCCCCAGCCCAGGCTCTGCACCGTCTCTGTGAGAGGCTGGCACTGGGCAGGGGACGGTCCCCCTCTGCGCCACACAAGAGGCAGGACCCGAGTGACTGCTGGCCGCTACGTTTGTCTCCTGCCAAGTAGCCCGTGCTGATGTTAATTGGGGCACCAAGCATCATCCCTCCTTGCCGTCATCTCCCCACAGCACCGTGGCTGCCACCAACATGAACGAAACCAGCAGCCGCTCCCACGCCGTGTTCAACATCATCTTCACTCAGAAGCGGCACGACGCCGAGACGGACATCACCACCGAGAAGGTGAGAGCGGAGCCATCACCGCTCGCCGCGGGCCAGCCCGGCTGTGGCCACACTGCCACAGCAAGGACCTTGCAGGGGCCACCTTGGCTTTTGGAGCATCTTCGTGCTGCGCGGGGGGTTGTGCCCTCCCTGCAGGGTGCTGCAGGCCCTGGAGGGGCAGTTTCTTGGCCGGGTTTGCCAGGCTTGGGGAGCCGCCTGGGCTTCTCCCACCGTGGCTGACTGCCTCGTCCCTGCTGCAGGTCAGCAAGATCAGCCTGGTGGACCTGGCGGGCAGCGAGCGAGCGGACTCCACGGGCGCAAAAGGCACCAGGCTAAAGGTAGGGATCAGCTCAGGCATCTTGGCCTTTCCTGACCCAGTTCCCTGCATACCACGGTGCTCAGCATGAAGGTCCCCGGGGTGGTGGTGGTGGTTGCTGGAGCCCACCAGGGTCGCTAGGCCCCAGTTAGGAGGGGCTGGGGCCCCGATACGTCCTGCACATGGAGCCCTTCCCATCCTCCTGGCCTGCTGGGCACCCATGTTGCTTGGACTAAGAGCCTGGATTGAGCACGTGGGCGTTTCTCCTTCCCACCAGGAAGGAGCGAACATCAACAAATCCTTGACCACGCTGGGGAAGGTCATCTCCGCCCTGGCCGAAATGGTAGGTGGCTGGGGCGAGGCCGGGGCCGTCACCGCGTTGCGCGCAGGGAGGCAGCCCGGGCTCGGGCCCTGCTCTCGGCTGGGTGTCCTCACACAGCGCTGAGGTGGAAACGCGGCCCCTCGGCTCCTTCCTCCCACCCGCTCACACCTCCTGCTGCCCCGGTGCCCCTGCTCCCTGGCCTGATGGATGGGAAGATCTGTCCTGTTGCACCCCACGCTGCCGGTGTCACCGCGGTTGAGCCCCCTGCCAGACCGTGGCCCTGGCGCCCTCGGCTCTGCCTGGGTGCCTGTGAGGGGGGCAGCTTGGCGGGCCCTTCCTGCTCCTTCCGGCACCCTGTGAACACTCTCTGTGCTTCTCTTGCAGGACTCGGGGCCCAATAAGGTACGTGGTGTCCCAGGGCGCCGCGGGGGCTGGCGGGGGCGTGGGGAATGTGGCACAGGACCCTTTGCAGGTGAACTCCAAGGGAGCGGGCGCTGCCCTCCAAGGGCTGGGCGGAGGTGGGTCGTGTTGCTCTGCTCCTGTCCTGGCCCTGTCCTCAGACACCTCCCAGTGCGGGGCACCGCAGCAGGAAAGGAGTTGCCCGAGGGCACCGTGGCGGGGCGGGACGGTCCTGCTCGAGGGCACTGTGTGCTGGGGAGCTGCCTTTTGCTGCCTGCCTGTGTGCCTGGGGACAACCCACCCCTCCTTTGGGGCTGCCCGCCACCCGTGGGGCTCTTCCTGTTGGAAGAGAGCAGGGAGCCGACCCCTCCCTTCGCTGTCCCATCTGCAGAACAAGAAGAAGAAGAAGACAGATTTCATCCCGTACCGGGACTCTGTGCTCACCTGGCTGCTCCGGGAGAACCTGGGTAGGAGGAGACGGGCCGTGCGAGGCGCCCGGCCGGGCAGGGAGGGGCAGCTGGCGCGAGGACCAGCGCCTCGCTGACGCCGTTGAACCTCCCTGTGCAGGGGGCAACTCCAGGACCGCGATGGTTGCTGCTCTCAGCCCCGCCGATATCAACTACGACGAGACCCTCAGCACGTTGAGGTAGGCTCTGGGAGGAAGGGCAGCCTGGGGGGCTGAGAGCGGGGCGTGGGTTGGACACCCAGGAGCCCCCGTTGCCTTCCTTGCTGCATTGTTCCCCCGGCACTGCTTGCCCTCGCGAGGAGGTCGGTGCCATTCGCACCTCAAGTAAGAGACCCAAAGGACTGTCGTGAGGGCCCGTTGCCCCAACCACAGCCACCATTTCACAGCCTGTGGTCCTTGAGCATGGGTAGGAGTCTCCTGCCTGGTCTGCTGCAGCTCGGACAGGTCTCTTCGCTGAGGCAGGCTCTGAATTGCTCTGCAGCGCCGCAGCCTCGCCGGGAGCCCCCGCTCAGTTGCCCCCGCTTTGCCCTGTCCCTAGATATGCCGACCGTGCCAAGCAGATCCGCTGCAACGCCGTCATCAACGAGGACCCCAACAACAAGCTCATCCGGGAGCTGAAGGATGAGGTGGCCCGCCTGCGTGACCTGCTCTATGCCCAGGGGCTCGGGGACATCATTGACAGTAGGTGCCACTCTGCGCTCGCCCCGGCCGTGCCGGGCCGCTCTCTCCTCCCCTCCGAGCCCATGGGGCCATGCCTGGAGCTCTTCCCCATCCTGCTCTGTGGCTCAACCATCCCACTGCCCACCCTGCCGTGGAGTAATGTCACGTCACGAGGAGTAGCCCTTCCTCTCTGCTGTCACTGCACCAGCTGGGATGTCCCCCATTAGTCCCCTACATGTGTTTGTGCCTCCCCTGCCGCTCCCATAGAGCCAGGGGAGTTGCTTTCCACCCACAGGCCTCCTCCGCTCTGCCTCCATTCCATCCTCGTGTCCCCCGTCCGCTTCCCGTGGATGTGCCCCGCAGAGATGCCAGGGCTGGTCCCTGGGGCTGAGCTCACCCGTGGCCTCCCATCCGTGCGCTTGTCACATGGTCGTGAGCCTACTGAGATGAACCTACTCTTGTTCTGTTCTCTTTGTCTTTCTCCCTGCTCCCTGCCCCATCTCTCTCTCAGCCAACCCTGCTGCAGGAGGATCCAAATGTGTGTATTCCCCGTCACTGGTATTCCGTGTGGCTTCCTTGCTTTGGGGACACCTAGCCATAGCCAGGGAGCATGAGTACAGCATGGGAAAGGGCTCCGACAGCCGGCGTGGCTGTTGGAAATGGGCCTGCCCGCGGTGCACGGGAGGAAGGGGCTGATGGGTAGTGCCTTGTGCCTGCCCTCGACCCTCGCCTCGCTGCCTTAACTCCTTGCCAGGGTGCAGAGCGCTGGGAGGGCTCCTCCTGCTCCCCCAGGGCTCCTCCTGCTGCTGCTGGCGCTGCCCTGGGAGCACGCGGGCCTGGGCGGAGCAGCCCAAGGACGGGGGTCCCGTGCTCGGCCCGGCCGCGCACAGGACCCTCCGTGGGTTTCTCCCGCGGGTTGCTGGTGTGTTCAGCACCCTCCGACGCGCCCGCGAAACAGCCCGGTCTGCCGCAGGCCTCTTTGCTCCATGCTGTAACTGTGTTTCCTCCTGCTTCTGCTGCTCTTGCTGCTTCTGCTGGCGCTGGTCTCTGCTACTGGCTCTGCTCGTGAAGGCGCTGGCCGTGCTCCGGGGCACAGTAGGACCGGGCAGGCGACACAGTGCGGGTGCCCCTAGACTCCCCAGTGACGCGACCCCAGCCCTGCCAGGGCTTGCCCTGCGCTCTGCAGGCTGGCTGCAGGGGCGCTTCCCAAGTGACTGGGTTTAGGTTCCCGGGCTTGTCGAGCGGTGCAACCACCATCGCAGCCCCCGTCGCTGCAGGCACTGCCCGGGCGCCCGAGGCGCAGCCCGGCGTGCGCAGGCTGGCCCCGAGCCCCTGCGCGCAGCTTGTGCGTGGGGAGCGGCGTGCCGAGCCAGCAGAAGCACCAAGGCTGGGCCACGGCCCTCACCAAGGGACGCGGAGACGCCCCCGCCACGCCAGGCCACGCGGAACGGGGCTGTGATGGCCCCGGGAGGGAGACAGGGCACTGATCCCTGGGCACTGATGTGAGCCACGGCCCCTGCCGTGCCAGAGCCTCACGAGAACCCCTTGCAAGCTGCCCCTTTGTGGAGACACACAGGGCCTCTGGACACGGCAGCCTCCGCTGAGGCCGCTGCTCCCGGCCTCCGCGCGCTGCCGGCCTCCAGCAGGAGCGGCCCGGCCCCGTGGGGTGCTGCGTCCCTGTGCCACTGCCTCCTGCTTTGGTGCCTGCTGCCCTGCCCCTCTGAGCTGCCCCGGGGGCCGCGGCGCTGCCCGCTGCGCCAGGCCCGTGCCCGGGGTGCAGGGCAGGGAAGGTGCGAGCGCCCTCGCCCCGCTGCCGGCCCGCACTGCTGCGCCCTGCGTGTGCGTTCCCGTAACTCCCGGCTTTCCTCTCGCCAAGCCTGGCCATGTTCTTCTGTTGTGCCTTTGTTCCCAACAGCTTTTCTTCTCTCTATCTCTTTCTTTCTCTCTCTCTTCCTTCTTCCTCTCCATGTGTCTTCCCCCCCTTCTGTTCCTCTCCTTCCCCGCCCGTAGATGTGTCCGACTTTGAGAACAATAACAGTAACCCTAGAGCGGCTGCACTGAGTCAGCGCCCTGACAATCTCTCCACAGTGACCAATGCCATTGCTGGGATCAGCCCCTCTTCCTCCCTGTCAGCGCTCTCCAGCCGGGCGGCCTCTGTCGCCAGCCTCCACGAGCGCATCATGTTTGCCCCGGGCAGCGAAGAGGCCATTGAGAGGCTCAAGGTGAGAGCCCGGGGACACGCGGCCCTCTCCTCGAGGGCACCCTCCGCACCCCTGGGTCGACGCGTTGGGTCCCATGTGTCCGTGGCCCCTGCGATACACTAACCGGTGCCTTGTGTGCACCAGGAAACGGAGAAGATCATTGCTGAGCTGAACGAGACGTGGGAGGAGAAGCTGCGGAGGACGGAGGCCATCCGGATGGAGAGGTGGGGCGGGCAGCAGCGGCCCTTGGCTCTTCCTGATCAGTGCGACGCGGCTGGTGCCGCCCTGGCGCCGGGCACACTAGCCCGTAGCGACACAGTCTGCTCTGAGAAAGCCTGTGGGGCACCTACAAAGCTGAGACAGGCCCCAGGGCTGTGTCCGCAGCACCAAAACCGGCCGGGCCAGAGCACGGGCCTGCGTCCCGTCTCACACTCCTCTAGCGCTCGCCCTGGCCCGGATCAACCAGCCCTGTCCCTGGGGCTCAACGCAGGCCACGCAGTGCGAATGGAGCCGTGCCTACTGGGGGCTCTAAGAGAGCCCGGCCAAACGGCTGCAAGTTGAGCCAGGCCTGGCAAACACAGCTCCACCAGTAGAGACTTAATGCGAGGCCCGCTCGCCATGACACCGGGCTGCTCCGGCCGTTCCGTGTGCTCCAGCGGGGCTCTTCTCCGAGCAAATGAATGAACGGTGGTCGTGGGGCTGCTCTGGGGGCTTGCGTGGCTTTGACGGCCTCTTCTCTCCATTGCTCCTTCAGGGAAGCTTTGCTGGCCGAAATGGGGGTGGCCATGAGGGAGGATGGAGGCACCTTGGGTGTTTTCTCTCCGAAGAAGGTAGGATGACCTCTGAAGCCCTCCTTCACAGCCAGGGATGCTGGTTTCCACCCCCTCAGCCCTGCCTGTCCCTGCGGACCAGCCCCGCTGGAGTACCAGCTGACCTCTTGCTGCAGGGGCTGCTCGCTCTGACACATACAAGGGGAGCTTTCAAAGCCAAACCGGGTGGGTGTTTCCACCCCTGGCTGGTTTGGTGGCAATAAATGCCCGGGTGCCATGGGGCAGCCCACAGGCCAGGGCAGGGCAAACAGCAGCTCCCAGCCTCTGCCACGTTGGTCTGGCCACTCGTCTTAGTGGACGCTGCCCTCGCAGCCCTGCCGTGACCGTGCCGGGGAGCAGGGTCCATTCCCAGGCTCCGCACGACACCCGCTGCTGAGCCCGTTGGCCTCTCCCTCATCCCCATCCCGGCATAGCCCTTGCAGCAGGTTTTTACCGCGTGCTCTTTATTTTTTGTTTCTGCCTCAGCCGCGGCCCGTTAGGTGCCCCGAGGTCCGTGTAGAAAGCATGGGGGTTTATTCCCCTAAGCAGGTTGGTCTCGGAGGAAGGGCTTGCTGTGGTGCTCTTGGGCCTGTCCATCCTCCTGCTCTCCAGTGGGTGGAAGCTGCTGTGGCTTCTCCAGCTGCGGCGAGGAAGGCTGGCGTGGGAGGCTTGCCAAGCCCTCTGCACAGAGAGCAAGGCACGGGGACCTTGTCCTGCTCGGTGCCATCGCTGCTCTAATTATTTAACTCAGTAGAAGTGAAAACCTTTGCTTTCTAGTAGCAAACCCTGCCAATCCGGAGAAAAATTGCAGGCTAAAAGAGCTTCCGAGCTTCTCCGTGAAGCCGCGGGGCTGCCTGTGTGCTCACCTGGTGTGAAAGGCCACGGCCAGCTCCTTCCTTGCAGCTGCTGTGGAGAAGAGCCCGCGCGTCCCGCCGATCCCCGGCTCTCCTGGGCTCCGTGCAGAGGGAGAACCTCTCGGAGCAGCCGGGGCTCGGGGCTCTTCTCCAAAGGGGAAATCTCTGCATGCTTTGTGTAACAGGCTGATGAGATACTTCTTACAGCTTCATTTCGTGTTTCTGGGGGACTCGGAGCTTCACCTATTAGTGCCCCCTTGGTTTTTGCCTCCTGACTCGAGCTGTGGGCGCTGCATTTTGCAATGGTTCGGATGAGCTAGGGCAGAAATGCTCCCGTTGTGAGGAACGGGGTGGGGTTTGGCTCCTGGGAAAGAAATCATTGTGAGGCAACTGATAAGAGAGGCCAGGGAGCAGCTCAGCCCTGGGAAGTAGGTCCGGATCTCCACTCTGCCACAGGCTTCGGATGGACATCCAGGTGGGGACCTGTCCCTTTGGGTGCTTCATCTGCCCTTGTACCATCAGGGCAGGCAAACGAGGCGTTTTCAGGGCTCAGTTCTAAACTTCCTGCCTGCCTGG
Source organism: Eudromia elegans (assembly GCA_003342815.1). Classification (NCBI taxonomy): domain Eukaryota; kingdom Metazoa; phylum Chordata; class Aves; order Tinamiformes; family Tinamidae; genus Eudromia; species Eudromia elegans. Next base: position 309,051 of record PTEX01000212.1, read on the forward strand.
GAAGCGTGTCCGTGTCAGCGGCGTCCGCTGCTGGTGGGGGATGACACAAGGGGCCGCAGCAGCTGCCGCCACAGGCTGTCGGGGTCCTGCCTCATCCTTGGCCAGGGGCCCAAGGACAGCCCTCAGTGTCTGCTCGAGGGCTGCTCCTGGGAGCTGTGTGGCTCTGTACCGGCCAGGTGACGACCTGAGGATGCACACGGGCTAGTTCTCCACAGCAACCAGTGCTGGGCACCAGCGTCTGGTGAAAATTGCCTAGACCGTAGCCTTTTGTGGAGAAAAACTGAGACACGTGAAGACGTGGAGCTTGAACCAAAAGCCCTTGCAGGACCTTTAGGAGCACTTGTCCCAGGGTGTGATGCACAAAGCAGGAGCTCTCCCGGTTAGGGCAGCAGTGGGCGGAGGGATCCTGCTCAGTGAGGGGCTCAGCTGGCAGAGGGTTGCTGCAGAGCCCGTCCTGTGGTCACCAGGCAGGCCTGGAGCTTGGTCTCCTCGCGTGTGCAGAGCCCTTGTGCTAAGAGGCAGGGACCAAGGGGTTACCAACCCACTGCCAACTTCTCATTTCTGATTTCTGCCATGCAAGGGTTGGCTTTTTGGAATAACCCTTAATCCTTGCATGGAAGAGCATGTGGAGCCTCTCCCTGTGTGCTGGGCGTGCAGGCCACGTGCAGGAGCTCTGGGGCAGGGCGTTCAGCAGCCAGCCGGGCTGTCCCCACGCACGGCAGGAACACGCAGGGGTGACTCTTTCTTATCTCTCCCAGACACCCCACTTGGTCAACCTGAACGAAGACCCGCTCATGTCCGAGTGCCTTCTCTACTACATCAAGGACGGGATCACAAGGTGAGCCCGGATTGCAGCACGCGCCCGAGGTGGACTGCAGGAATGTGCTGCCTGCCCTCCTGCTTCTGGCCTGGGCAGAGAGTCCCCTGGGCATCCGCAAACTGGCTGCGTGGCAGAAAACGGGCATTTCTGGGGCAATCTCGATAGGGACATGGGGCTCACTGAGCCCTGAGGACTGTTCACGTCAGTCTGAAGGGGATTTCTGAGTGGAGCCCACAAAGGGGCTGCCGTAAAGAAGGGAAGGGAAGTCTCGAGCTGTGTGTCCCCTGGCAGGGTTGGCCGGGAAGACGCCGAGAAGAGGCAGGACATCGTCCTCAGCGGACACTTCATTAAAGAAGAGCACTGCCTCTTCCGCAGCGACACCAGGAGCGGTGGGGAAGGTACGCGCTGCTCAAAGAGGCTCTGCAGCCCCGCATTGCTTCCACGCCCTGGTCCTCCCGAGTGTCCCCAGGGTCCCAGCCGGGGCTGGTGAGGGGGGTCCTGCCGTCCTTGGGGAGAAAATCCCTTGCGAGACCAAGGCCGGAGGTGCAGGGCATGGGCTCTGGTCCTGCCCGGTCTCCGCCTGCTCTCAGTCCTTGGGCTGCTCCTGTCGACACAAGACTGGCTGAGCAGTGTTGAGGTCCCCGTTGGTTGTCCGGGCTTGGGTGCTCCCTGGAGTACCCCAGGGTCCCCACACTCCATGCCTGGGGTGCCACCTGGGGCAGCCTGGTTTTCCCCATGCTCCAGGAGACCCGGGATGCCCCTCCTGTGGAATTCCAGCATCCTATGGCATCACTCATGACTTATTTACACTCCCTTTCTCTCCCCTTCTTGCTGTCCCTGCAGTAATAGTGACCTTAGAGCCTTGTGAAGGTGCCGACACCTACGTGAATGGCAAAAAAGTGACCGAGCCGAGTGTGCTGCGATCAGGTAGGACGCGCTCCTGAGGAGGGTTGACTTCTGAGCACGGGACCCTGGGGCCTGACCGACACGGGGCTGCAGCTGCTGCAACCTCCATCGCTCCCTGCAACCCCTGCAGCTCAGTGGGTCTCTCGGTGTATCCCGGGCTCCTCCTCGGTCAGCTCTGAGCCCTTTCTCTGTGCCTCCCCTCAGGGAACCGTATCATCATGGGCAAGAGCCACGTGTTCCGCTTCAACCACCCCGAGCAGGCCCGTCAAGAGCGGGAGCGGACGCCGTGTGCGGAGACGCCCGCAGAGCCCGTGGACTGGGCCTTTGCGCAACGAGAGCTGCTGGAGAAGCAGGGCATCGACATGAAGCAGGAGATGGAGCAGAGGTGAGAGGATGGGACATGGCGGTGGGAAGAGGACAAGGGAGACGCCAGGCAGCAGGAGTGAGATTTCTAGACCCGGGTTTCTCATTTTCCTCTTCCCCTTCCTCTTAGGCTTCAGGAACTGGAGGACCAATATCGGAAGGAGAGGGAAGAGGCCAATTACCTTCTTGAGCAGCAGAGGCTGGTAGGTGGCCACACCTGACTCTTCCTCATATGGCAGGTCCTGGCTGGGCCACCAGAGATGTTTGCACTTCCCAGAAGGAAAAGGTGCCCTGGGAATCTGGTGTGTGAGTCTTGGAGCTGTCCGTGGTCACAATCTGGAGGAGGGAGGAGGCTGGATTTCTCTAGGGAGGGAAGAAAGTGAGCTGTGATGTGGCAAAACAGATGGTGAGCATGAAGGAAAAGCCTGCTTGGTGGTGGCATCATCCTTCCTCTTGCTTCCCCAGGACTATGAGAGTAAACTGGAAGCTTTGCAGAAGCAAATGGATTCTCGCTATTATCCTGAGGCCAATGAGGAAGAAGAAGAGCCTGAAGATGAAGGTGAGTGTTGAGTGGCAAAGGAGAGGTCAAACAGGGTGGGTGGGTGGGAGAGGGCAAGTCTGGGTGGGTTAAGTTTTGAGAAGTGGTGTGGGGGGAAGGGCCATTTGGAGGGAGGGGACAGCTGGTTTGGTGTCCCCTGTGTCAGCTTTACCTCATTCCAGCCAACCTTTCTGAGCAAGTGTTAATGGAAAAGAGCGTAAGAGCGGGTAAGAGGAAGGGCTTTAGAATGAAGACAGACCACGTCGGCAGTGCGAGCTCTGAGCGCAGAGCCCCTCTGAGGATTACCACAGGAGAGCTGGCTGGGTATTCTGCGAGCCATTTTCCCTTCTCTGGGAACTCTTTGTTCTGCTTCTCAAAGGGCAGCAGATTAGTTCACCCACGAGGCCGAGTGCAGCAGTATTTTATACAATAGCCACGTCTTGCTTCTGCTCGGTTCAGAGGCCTCGGTAGAACTCCCTGCGGTCGCTGGGGGACTGTGGAGCTGTCCCAGATTCCACTCGCACCTTGAACAAAGCGACAGGCCGGTCCCAGCCGTTGGAAATATCCGTCGCAGTGTTTGGTTCAGTCACCCCGCTGTGCTCGGAAGGCATCCAGAAACAGGCCGTGTTGTTCCACATGGGATAATCCATCCCATTCCCTTCATCCTTGATCTTCTGGGGCTTCGGCAAAGGTGCTTTTGTGACATCCCCGTGGCACCTTTCCCCCTAGTGGGTCCTGATGCTCTGGTAGGAGCTAAAGGGGTGAGAAGAACAAACTGTAGTCCTTTAGGTGTGACTGGGGCCAGGTCTGCGTCTGGTGCCGTGCGGCGAGTGACTGTCCCCATGTCCCCACAGTGCAGTGGACGGAGCGGGAGTTCGAGCTGGCCCTGTGGGCCTTCAGGAAGTGGAAGTGGTACCAGTTCACCTCCCTGCGTGACCTGCTCTGGGGCAATGCCATTTTCCTGAAAGAAGCCAATGCCATCAGCGTGGAGCTGAAGAAAAAAGTAAGCAGCTGGTGCCGCGGGCTCCGGGCACTGTCCCTGCCGGGTGTCACATTGTGCCCTCCCCTGCTGGGGGGGAAAGCAGCCCCTGCGCCGCCTGTGTGGGCTGGGCGAGCAGCTCGAGTGATGGGTTTCCAGAGAGCTGGGGACAGAACCGGTAGTGGGACACTCGTGGCGTGGCCCCGTTGTGAGGGGTCCCAGCGTGGTGGGTCTCGGAGGGAAGGCGAGTGCACTGGATCGTTCTCGCAGGCTGGGAAAGAACAAGGGGCCTGGGTGAAAATAGGGGTTCGGCCCAGGAGTTCAACCAGATGGAGCTCGGGGAGGTGCCAGGAGGAGGCAGCAGATATCCCAGGCAGACGGTGACATTTCCCTGGCAAACTTCTCCAGCCTCTGGGGACTTGGGGCTCGGGGGATCCCTCGCCTGGACATGCTGGTCTCATGCTTAACCTTTGCCGAGCTGTTTTTTGCATGGATTTCTGCACTTGCCTTTGGAAAATGTTGATGTTTTTACTGGGTAAAATTACCTTCTCAGTGGACTGTAAAGCATCTCCTCGTGCTTGTTTCCAAGCACCTAAGGGTCATTTTGAGTTCTGCTATTATGAGAAACGGCCTGGAATCCTTTTTTTCTATCAGCCACGAGCGAGTTCTTAGAGCCTCCGCATGACATCGATCGCCTGCAGCCCAGGCCACAGGACACACCGCGTGTGGTCGGGCGTTGCTTGAGGACAGGAGTGTCCCTTCCTGCTGCAGGAGCTCCGGAGAGCGCATGAGACTCATCCTGCGGGCCGCAGGAGCTGCAGGAGCCCGTCGCCCTCAGGGCTCTCCTGAGCGCGTTGCTGTCCCCGTGTGCCCTTCCCAGGTCCAGTTCCAGTTCGTGCTCCTCACAGACACGCTCTACTCGCCTCTGCCTCCCGACCTCCTGCCTCCCGATGCTGCCAAGGAGCGGGAGAAGCGGCCGTTCCCGCGCACCATTGTGGCCGTGGAGGTGCAGGACCAGAAGAACGGCGCGACGCATTACTGGACCCTGGAGAAGCTCAGGTGGGGCGAGCGGCCGCGCGGGGCAGCGTGCTGCGGCAGGGCCGAGCCGGCCGCGCGGCCTCACGGCTGCCCGCGGGGCCCCTCTTCCCTGTAGGCAGCGCCTGGACCTCATGCGTGAGATGTACGACCGCGCGGCTGAAGTGCCCTCCAGCGTCATCGAGGACTGTGACAACGTGGTGACGGGCGGAGACCCCTTCTACGACCGCTTCCCCTGGTTCCGCCTGGTGGGCAGGTGAGCGCTTGGGCTCCTCCCAGGGCCGCTGGGTGTGGGGGCGCCCAGGACGTCGCTCTTGGTGGGCAGCGCCGGCACCGTGTTCCACGGGTAGCCCTTGCCTGCCTGAAGGCCCCGCCGCGGGGCCCGGGCTCTGAACCTGCCGCCAGGGGTCCCGGCTGGCCTCCCCTTCCCCTGCTCGGTGCCGCGGGCTGGGGAAGCGCTGTGCGTACCCGTGCGACGTGCGGTGCGTCTCCACGTGCTTCCCGTGCCGGGGAGGCGTCATCCCGCGGAGCCAGCGGTTCCCCCGCGGCGGCCGCCCTGCAGGGCCAGCGCCGGAACCGCCCGGCGCTCGCGCCTGGCGCTTCGGTTGCTCACGTTTTAACACGCTTTATAGCCAGCTGCCTTTGGACACTTCTTTTTAAGACTCGCTGGACGGGCAGGTCTTTTATATCCCCATGTCCCTTGGTTTGAGCGGAGGAAAAAAAAAAAAAAAGAAAGGAAAAAAAAGGAAAAAAAAAAAGCCAAAACAAAGCGAAATTCCTATTCTTGCTCTCTCTGTTTGGAACAGCTGGTGTTAACCTGTCTTCTATCTTGTTGTACTAACCTTAGTTCAGATATCTCTGGCTGCAACAGCTCTCCTCTTTTCAACACATGCATGAGCGAGCGCATGGCTGATCTCACCCCCTCCCCCACCTTCTCGAACCCCGACTCCGACGTCACCGAGCCTGCTGACGAGCAGCACGAGGGGCAGGAGGAGGAGGAGGAGGCGGAGGACCTGGAGGAAGACATCTTTCCGGAGTGCCCGCTGTGTGATGGCCGGGATCCGTTTTACGACCGCTCCCCCCTGTTCAGTTTAGTAGGAAGGTTGGTGAGGTCCTAGGCGAGCATGCTGGGAAGGAACTAGCTCTTTCGCATGAGGGCACTGCTTTCCGACCCGAGTGGCCCGCTGGCGGCCCGGCCCGCGGGAGAGCTCTGGCCACCAGGGCCGCGCGAGGGGCCACGGGGGCCGCGCGGCACACGGGGCGAGGCAGCTCGGCCGGCGGCCGCTGCCGAAGGGCCCCCAGGCAGGTCCAGAGCCGTCCGGTGCCTTTGCACGGCCCGGGCTCCTGACCGGAGAGGCCCCTTCCGTCGGGGTGCCGCTTTGGGAGCCCCCGAGGAGGCATCCGTGCGCGTGAGGGCGGCCTCCCGCCAGCCCCTGCGGGCGCCCTTGTCCCCGTCGCTTGAGACAGGGGCCACGGGCCCTGCTGGCCACGGGGAGGTGTCCGAGCGCAGGGGCCGGGCCGTGGGGAGCAGTGGCATGCGGGACGGCAGGGCTGGCCATGGGCCGGGCCACCTGGCGGGAGAAGCACGAGGGCTTCGCATGGGGCCGCGGGATGCCGGGCAGCATCCAGCGCCCTGGAGGGCGAGGAGGGCTCCGTAGTCAGGTCTGCTTTGTGTCACTGCTGCTGCCGAGCCGTGGGACCGGCGCGTCCCCGGTGCGCTCGCAGCAAGGCCCGTTCATGCCGGGGAGCCGAGCCGCAGGACTCCAGCCTCCCCTCCCCGCGGAGAAGGAAAGAGGCTTTTCCTTCTCCTGCCTTTCGATAGGGACCCGCGGGCCTGGCTGGGGGACACCCCGCAGACCGCTCAGCACCACCCGCACCTCGAAGGGGCAGCCAACCCACTGCCCTTCCCAACAGGGCCCGCGCTGGTGCCAGCTCCCTCAGCTCCGCTTCGGAGCCCTTCCCGACGGGAGAGGGCCCCGCGCCGGGCAGGGCCGTGGGGCTGCGCCGCGAGCGGTGCCGCAGCCTCGGGAGGGCACCGTGTCCGCCAGCGCCGCGGCTGCGTCTGGGCAGCGCCTCCGCCCGGCCCCGGGGAGCGCGGGGGAGCGAGGGGCAGCGGCAGGGAGCAGCGCAGGCACACGGGGACGAGTCTTGCAGCCTCAGACCGAAAGAGCTGGGTTCTTCCACCTGCTTTTCGTTAATTTTTTCCTTTTTCTTTTTCTTTCTCTTTTTTTTTTCCCTCTCGGGGGCATCTTAAAACTGATCAGACCAAACTGCCAACCCGGCCCCTCGCTGCCGGGGGACGCCCCCAGGCGTGCTGCCCTGCGGCGTCTTCCTCATTCTTTTGATGCAACCCGGGCTGGCCCCCACGCAGCAGCTCTGCCGATCACATTCCTCGTGAAGTGTGCTCTCATTGGTTGATCATTGGATCCTTGTCGTTGATTTTATTTGTTTTTTATTTCCTTTAATTTTGATGATGATGATGGTTATTTCCTAGCTGCTGGCTCTCTCTCTCCAAAGCTTTAGCGGAAATTGGGGTTATTTCTCTTCTGTCTTCCTTTGGAAAGGCTTTTCTTTGGTCTGAGCATGCCATCTTTGCACCTCACCAACCTTGTGGTTAGTGTCCCTGCCCTCCCTCCTCCAGCGACACACTCGTCCCTCGCCTCTCTTCCCTCCTCCCTCTCTCCTCTTCCCTTTCTCCTCCCTCTGCGACCTCCCCGTCTCAGCCGCCTGCAGGATGAGCTGCCCCCGGATGCCACAGGGCAGCAGAGCAGCCTCTAACAGGCAGGTCCCGGACCCTTGTGCTCCTGAGGAGCCTCCTGACAGGTTCTTTCTGGCCCTTCTCAGCCAGGGGCCCCATGGGGGGCCCAGCCCTCTGTCACCGGTGGCCTTGGAGCAGAGAGGAGGCTGCGTGGGAGGCTGGGCTGCAGCTGAGCCCCTTGCTGCCCGTGGGGAGACGGGAAGTGCTCATCGACCACCAGCACCGGCAAGCGTTGGGCTGGCGTGGGGATACATTCCCTGTCCCAAGGGAGGTTGCTCCGGGGTCCCTGGGAACCCGGGCAGGACTGTCCCCTGTGGACTGACTGTTCCCTTGGCTCCTGTGACTGGACTCCTCTGGAATGGCTTTGCCCAGAAGAAGCCCCAAGTTGGAGATGAGGCCAAGCTGCGGGAGCAGGGGCAGCCTGTGGACTTCACGGCTGAGGCTGGAGGGGCCGCTGGAACCTGCTCCGGAGCGGGCACGGTCACGTCTTTCCTGCAGGAGCCTCCTGGCTCCTGCGTGCCCCTTCCTCGCAGCCCTGCTCGTTGGACCTCCCCGAGGACGCCTGCAGCGCTGGGGAGCTGGCGCCATGAAGCCTCGTGCCTAGGGACGCTCCTGGGAGCCTCGAGCAAGCGCGTCCCAGCAGAGGACGTCCTGCTGGAGCGTCGTGCGTCGAGACGCTGACGGAGCCGCAGAGGGGAGCCCCGGGCTGCACGCCGACCCCATGGCGCCTGGCGGGGCGGGGAAGGGCCCCGGGGCGCTGCAGAGCTGCCGACCAGGGCACTCCCGCACGCCTCCGCGTGGAGCCGCTGCCGAAGACGCTGCGCGACCCCAACGCTGCCGAGGCCACGGCCTGCGTCCCCTGAAGGACCTGTGAGCACCCGCCAGGCAGCGGGGACCCCAGGGTGCCCCGACGTCCGGAGGGAGCCCGGCGCTGAGGAGGGAGCTGCTGGCGTGGGCTCGGCGCGAGGCGGAGGAGGGCAGCAGGAGGAGGCAGCGTGCCGGGGAGCCGCACGAGCCTCCGCGCCCTGCGGAGCGAGCGGACACATGGAGAAGAGCGGGAAGAGCAGGAAGAGCAGCCGTGGCTGCGCTCGCCACCAGCCGCCCCCGCGTGAGCGGGTAGCCCAAGCAGAGGAGCCAGCAGGACGTGGAGGCAGCGGGAGGCCCATTCCCAATGATGCCCACGCCGCGCAGGAGCTGCTGCCCCGGTGTGATGTGGGAATGACCTCCACCCCCAGGAGCGCTCCAGCCTAGGGAATGCCGCCTGTGGGGACTGGGGACAGGGCATGACCCGAGGCACTGCCAGGCTCTCTCCAGAGAGACACCGTCCCCATGCTGTGGCCGACGGCCTCCGTGCAGCCCAGCGGCGCCCCAGCCGTGCAGGGGGCCCACGGGCCCGGCCCAGACGCGGTTCCTCCTCTCGAGGCTCCCTGGGGCGCAGTCCGCAGCGCTCACCCCGCAGCCCTGGCACGCTCCTCCCCACAGGCAGGACCCCCACAGGCTCCAGACGGGACCCTCCCTCTCCTCTCCCTTCTCTTCTCCTCCTCCTGTCACTCCCACCGCGTACCCGTCCCTCCCACGTGCACCACGGTGGCCTCGCCACCCTGCGCCCCCTCCTCCCCACGCGTGGACCCTGCAGAGCCCCCGCGCTCTCACAGCACCCTCATCCTCGCCCTCCAGCTCGTTGCTGCCGGGACCTCTTCCCAGCCGCCCTGTGGCACCGCCGCGGCCCCCGCACCCTCCTCGCGACGCCATCCCGCGTGGCAGCGGCGGCAGCTGGCGGGGTCGTGCACCCCTCGCGCCGGGCCGGGCGCCTGGCACGGCCGTGGTGCCACTCTGCCCTCCGCGCCCCGCTCCCGCCCTCCGCCTGGCCCTGGCTGCCGCTCTTTAGTTTTGCTTTGCAGCACCATGTTGTGATGTGAGCGGTGACCTGTGATCCCAGCTGCCATGGCCTGCCCCGCGCGTCCCCGCCGCGGCGCCGTGACCGCTCTTGTGTCGCTCCCCCCGGCAGGGCCTTCGTGTACCTCAGCAACCTGCTGTACCCCGTGCCGCTGGTGCACCGCGTGGCCATCGTGAGCGAGAAGGGCGAGGTCAAGGGCTTCCTGCGCGTCGCCGTGCAGGCCATCTCAGGTAGGAGCGGGCGCCCGCGCCACCTCGGCCCCGCGCCGCGGCCTCTGCGCTCACGGCGCCTCCCGCCTCTTCCCGCAGCGGACGAAGAAGCCCCGGATTATGGCTCGGGAGTGCGGCAGTCGGGGACGGCGAAGATCTCCTTCGACGACCAGCACTTCGAGAAGGTAGCGGTGAGGTGCCCCGTGGGAGCGCGGCTTCGTGCGCGGCGCCGTGGGGCACCCCCAGCCCCTCGGGGTGCCCTGGTGCGGCAGCTGCCGCCTGCAGAGGCGCGCGTGTCCCCGCGTGTCCCCGCGCTCTGAAGGCGCTGTGCTCCTGAGCCGCCTGCCCCGTGCGGCCCCTCGGCTGTGCCCAGCAGCCGCCTCCACTCGTTCTGGTGACGTTGGGCGAGTGGGTGACACTCGGCTGGCACCCTGTGGTGACCAAGGCACCCTTCCTCATGGGGGCCACCCTGGCTCGGCAGACAAGACCTGGAGCTGTTCCCCGTGTCCCTGCCCAGCCCTTGTGCTGGTGACAGGGATCCCCCCGGCCGCAGAGCCGGCAAGGCTGCCTCTGGGACCCCGGCGCTGCTGAGTGTTGTTTCTCCCTGCCCACCCTGCAGTTTCAGTCTGAGTCCTGCCCCGCCGTGGGAATGTCTCGCTCGGGGACCTCCCAGGAGGAGCTGCGGATCGTCGAAGGGCAGGGGCAGATCAGTGACCTGGGCCCCTCCGCAGACGAAGTCAACAACAACACGTGTGCAGGTGGGTGGGCGGCCCCTCGCGGCGGGGACGCGGCGGGTGCTGAGCACACCGAGGGCAGCACTGGACCCGGCAGCAGCCCCCGGTGCTCGCGAGATCCTTGTTGTCCAAGTACAGAGCCTGGCACCCTCGCCAGCCCGTATCCAGCTGATGGTGGTGGGAGTTGTCCGCAGGAGCTGGGGGGACCGTTTCTTCCACTGACGACTCGCTTTTCCCTGCAGTGACGCCGGAGGACCTGCTCTTGGACAGTCCGGAGAAGTCCACAATGGAGGGGCCTCTGGAAGCAGCTCTGGATCACCTGAAGCTGGGCAGCATCTTCACTTTCAGAGTCACCGTCCTGCAGGCTTCCAGCATCTCAGCGGAGTACGCCGACATCTTCTGCCAGTTCAAGTGAGTCTGGGGGCCTGCCCTGGCCCTTGCTCTTCCGCCATGCTCAGGCCTTGGTCGCCCCAGGAGGAGGCCCAGACAGACGTCAGGATGTCCCAGGCACTCTGCTGAGGGCAAACACCCCCTTGTTTCTGCCCCCATCCCTAATTCTGCACTTCCAAGGCGGGGACACAGTGCTGAGAGGTGTGAGAGACCTTCTGCTCTGCGTGAGACCTTGTTCAGTCGCCAGAGAAAGCCAGGGTCTTTCATAGGCTTTGGTGGGCTACAGGGCACCGTGTGGTGGTTTTCCCCAGCCATCTAGCTACAAAATCCAGCCCCCACGAGAGAACGGCTGGTTCTCCTGGGTCCTGTCTTCCCTCTCCCTTCCTTGTTTTGTTATGGCCTCTGCTCTGCAGCCGCTGAACAGCTTTCCTTTCCTTTGCAGCTTCATCCATCGCCACGACGAGGCCTTTTCCACAGAGCCCTTGAAGAACACGGGGCGGGGGCCGCCCCTGGGTTTCTACCACGTGCAGAACGTTAGTACCAGTCCTGGCCTGGCACTTCCTCCACTCCGTGGTAGCTGAGGTCTTCACGGAGCACTGAATCCGGCTCCGGGGATTCAATCTCAGCTGTTTGGGAGCTGTTGTCCCTGTTGTAACGTGCGGGAAGATGTGGTGGGGAACGTGCCGGGTGCTGCCCAGCACGGGCTCTCAGCACGTCACTGCTGTGGTGCTGGAACAGATCTGGTGATGGGAGCAGGGGTGGCAGGACGAGCTGCTCTCTCTCCCTGCCCGTCACGGCCCGGTCTGCCTGGCACATACAGGGTCTCCTGGGACCTCTTCCTTCCAGCCCGTCCGCCTCCCTTCTGCACAGGGCAACCACTTTGCCCGTCAGCGCAGAACCGCCGGCCTTACCCAAGGCAGCGGCAGCGCGGCCCTTCAGAGGCCTCTGCTCTGTCCCCAGGATGCGGAGCAGCTGCCTCCAGCTTTGGGGCGTTCCTGTAGATTTCTGTGTGGGAAACGCCGTTTTGCCGGGGCAGGTTCTAGGCTGTGCTGCCTTTGCGCCGGCTCCTCAGGTTTTCCTCTAGGGATGTCTCACAAAAAGGTTCCCTGCTTTGCTAAGTCCTGGCTGCCTCTGGGAGGAGCTGCTAGCCCAAGCTATTCATTCTGCTCTGGCGACCGCTTCACCTTGTACCCGAGCATGCAAATGCTTCATCCTCCAGCCAGAAGGGCTACAGAGAGAGCCCTGGCGGGGGAAGAGAGGCCTCCCCTGGGCTGCAGGTGGGCGGCTTCACGGCCACGCAGCCTCACGAGAGCACCCCGCAGCCGGGCGCTCGTGGCAGTGCTCTCGGAGGACAGAGCCTCTCAGCCCACGGGAGGTCTCTGCTTGGCTGGGGAGCCTTTGGTCCCCCTGCCTTCGTGTTCCTCAGTGGCTGCTGCCGCTGCCTGCGTCTCTTCCCAGACCCCGCCGCGGTGCCGCATGCTCTTGCTCTTCCCTCTCTCTCTCAGATTGCCGTGGAGGTGACCAGGTCTTTCATCGAGTACATCAAGAGCCAGCCGATCGTGTTTGAAGTCTTCGGGCACTATCAGCAGCATCCCTTCCCGCCTCTCTGCAAGGATGTGCTGAGGTGAGTGTGTCCAGGGTGGGCGCGGGGGCTCCTCTTCCTCGCTCCAGGCAGTGGAGCCCCATATGGAGGCCTGGGACCTGTCCCAGCCTCAGGGCCATGGGTGAGACACCAGCCTGAGGCCACCTCTGGCTCCTTGGGGCTGAGCGAGTGCGGGCGGCTGGAGGGACTGGAGCCCCGGGTGCAGCTGGCTGCGTTTGGGCCTCCTTTGCCTTTGGTTTCCGTGTGCGTTGCGCCTGACCCACGCGTCTTCTCTGCGCAGCCCGCTGAGGCCGTCCCGGCGCCACTTCCCCCGCGTCATGCCGCTCTCCAAACCAGGTAGGGCTTCGCCTCCCGCCGGCCTTCGCTGCCGCTGAGCGCCCGCCCGTGCGTAACCGCCACGCGTTGCATTGGGCTTTCTCTCCGCTGCCGCCCGCCCCGGAAGAGCGAGCGAAGCCGCTGCGGCTCCTCCGACACCTGGTGCCCGCCGCGCCGGCTGGCTCGCTCCTGGACGCCCTCTCCGGGCACGCGCTCGCGGCGGCCGGCGCGGCCTCCTCCTTCCTGCTGAGCGACCACGAGGAGGCCGCTCGCCTGCCCGCCCTGCCCGTCATGAGCGGTGCTGTGAGGAAGGCTCAGGTGCCCGGTAGGAGGAGGAGGAGGAGGAGTCGTCCCATCTCCTGCTGTTGGGGAACCAGCTCAGGCCTCTCGCCGCAGCTGGCGTGCCCGGGGCACACGTGGCCTTGCCACCGGCGCGGGCTCCCCGCGCAGCCCGTGCGGAACCCCACGCCATGCTGGTTTTCCATCAGCAGCGTGCTTCATTTGCTGTGAGCTCTCTCTTTCCCGGCTCCTCACTCTGGCGGGCCGGGAGGTCTCTGCCTTCCTCTCGCTCCAGCGCCAGGAGGCTGCAGTCCCCTTGGCTGCTCCTCGGCTCCCCTGGCGCTGGAGCAGCCTGTTGCAATGAGTGGTGTGAGATCTGTCCACCCCGGGGCTGCGGGGCCGGGCTGCGTGTGTGTCCCGTGCCCAAGTCTTTGCTGTGGTCCCCCTCTGGGAGGAAGCCCCTCCTGCTCCCTGTGTGTGCTCCGTCCTGCTGCGGGTCCCGCTACCACCCTCTCCGGTGGTGCCGTGTGTCCTCCCTCTGCGCTGCGTGCGCCGCCTTCCCCGTTGTGCTGTCATGTGCTCCAGCAGCAGCCGTGCCCCCTCCGGCCTCCCTCTGACGCAGCCTTTGCCCCGCTGCAGTGCCCGCCACGAAGCTGAGCACCATGACCCGGCCCAGCGCGGGGCCTTGCCAGTGCAAGTACGACCTCATGGTCTTCTTCGAGATCTGCGAGCTGGAGGCCAACGGCGAGTAAGTCCCGCTGCTCTGTAAGGCCCGCTCGGGCCGCGGGGGCTGCAGAAGGGGGGCCCGTGCGGGGATGTCCCCTGTGGCGGCTGTGCACCCGCCCATGGGGTGCTCCTTGCAGCGGGAGGGCTCCCACATCGGAGCTCAGCGAGGATTCCTCTCAGGATCCTTGGGAAGGGAAAGGGCACGCTGGATATGGGGACAGAGATGAGGTGGTGGCCAGGCTTCTGGTACGAGCCCCGACGGAACATCCCAGCTGTTTTCAGCTGCCTTGGGAAGGGGAAAGGAAAGAGGCAGTTCATTTGGCTCTAAATCTACCTGGAGACTCATCCACGGGTTGGAGCGTGCGGGAGGTCGCGTGGCCTTCGTCGCCGCGTTGCGACACTGTCTCACGGCCCCGTCTCCTCTCCTAGCTACATCCCGGCTGTTGTGGACCACCGTGGGGGCATGCCATGCCACGGGACCTTCCTGCTGCACCAGGTACGCCCCGCGCGAGGCCAGCGCCGCGCCCAGGCAGGCTGCGCGGCTGCCCTGCTCAGCGCCGCTTTGCTCTGTGCTGCCCACAGGGCATCCAGAGGAGGATCACCGTCACCTTGGTGCATGAGACAGGCAGCCTCATCCGCTGGAAGGAGGTGCGGGAGCTCGTCGTAGGTGAGCAGAGCTGCCTCGGCGGGGCCTCGGCCCTGCCCTCGTGCTGCGGGTCCTGGAGGGGCTGGCGCGGCTGCTCGTGGGCTCAGCACAGCCCCTGCTGCGTTCGCAGGTCGCATCCGGAACACCCCAGAAGCAGACGAGTCCCTCATTGACCCCAACATCCTGTCCCTGAACATCCTGTCGTCCGGCTACATCCACCCCTCACAGGACGACCGGTGCGTGGGGCTTCTTCCCGTGTTGCTCTCCCAAACGTGGTGCCGTTGGGGCCGGCCGAAACCAGGGCAGCCGTGGGGAGCCTCTCGCTCCTGTGGGTGCTCTGCCCCTTGGCAGGGTCCTGCGGAGTTTGCTGCTGCTTCTGCATCGGAGAGGCTTGGAGTGCGGGGCAGGCGTCGCAGGGAGAGCCTAAAGCCCTGGAATGGCGGCTCCTTCCTGCACCCTCTGCTTCACTTGCACCCAAGGCGTCTCCTGCCTGGGCCTTAGCAGTGCAGGGAGTTTGGGCTGGAGCTCCTGCTGCAGCTGGGCTGATCGCACTCTGTCCCTCCAGAGCTGGCCCCTGAGCAGCGGTGCCCAAAGTGCCCTTTCGTGCCCGTGGATGGTGCTTGTGTGTCCTGATTGACCCGGGAGACTGTTCCCTGATCACAGGTTACCGTGGGGGCTCCCAGTCTGGCTCCCCATGCCTGGACCCAGCCTGTGCAGAGGGTGCTCTGCTCCATGCTGGCTGCACCCTGGGTGCTGGAGCGGCAGGGCTGGAGGCTTCACAGCACCAAGAGCTGCTCGGTTGCCAGAGGCTGCCTCTGGTTCTGTGTCCTCGTGGCCTTGGCCTTGCGGTCCCGGAGCACTGGGCTGAGATTGAGGTCGTGGGGTCAGTGTCCGAGGGCTGCAGGGCCTCGATGGTGCTCGCGCGTTGAGTTTCTGGCAGCCTCGCGGCCCTTCCATGCGGTGCCCTTGGCTGCGGCTCCGGGCTCTGCCGAGCTGTGCCTGGGCCTGAGCAGCGCGGGTGAGGGCTCCCTGCAGGGCTGAGGATCCTCGCTGAGCCTCCCTGAGCCGCAGCGGCGGCTGTAGCGCGAGCGAGGATGGGGCCGGTGTTGTGGGCACGGGGAGCACGCAGGAGCACCGCGGGACGGGTGCCAGGGCGGCCGCTGGGCAAGGGGCAGCTGCCTCGCGGGGTGCGGGGCAACACGGCCGGGGAGCCGGCCTGCAGGTTGTGCCATGGGGCGGCGGCAGAGGCTGGAGGCTGGGGCGCGGGGAGCACGGTGCGTCTGGCCGAGCGGAGCGGGTGCCGCGGCGCGAGCAGCTGGGCCGCGCTGGCATCGTGGTGACGTGTCCGTCCGTGTGGCGCTTCCTTGGCTCTGAGGTGGGCCCAGGCCTCCTCCCTGTGCCGCGCGTGCCTCCGTAGAGGCTGCAGCCGGCGGGCGCAGGACGGGCGGGCGGCAGGGAGGCTGCGGCAGCTGAGGATTCCCACGTCCCTGTGCTTCCCATGCCGGGAGTGCCTCCCCGGCCGCACCGTGCCGCAGGGGCCGGGCAGCTGGCGGGGCAGCGCCCACCTCCCCGCTCCTGCTTGCGCTCCCTGCTTTGCTCCCCGCATCATCCAGCCTCCATCGCCGCAGGCAGCCCTGGCTCCCCGCTCCTCCCGAGCCTCCGTGGCAGCCCCGGGCAGCCGCCCTCGCCGCTCTCGGCGCCCTTGCTTCGCCCCGAGGAGGCTGGCAGGCCCGCACCACGGCCCGGCCTCTCCTGCGAGCTCCGGAGGCGCCGCGCTCCGGAGGCCGAGCGCACGGAGGAGCCGCCAGCCCTGGCTTCTCCCGGCCCCCGCTGCTGCCGCTGCTGCTGCCCATCCGCGCCCTCACTAACCATGTGATTGTTTGTGTTTTCGCAGGCAGTTTCTTGATTCGGATATGCCTAGGTATTATTTGTTTCCATTGATTTCTTTTTCCACCCTTCCGCCCTGCCCTCGCTCTCCCCGCTCACCTCAGCACTTCCACTCTCTCCAAGGACGGCACTCTGGTTTCTGGCTCTTCTGCCTCTCCACTCACCTCTTCCCTCCCGCCTGCCACGGCCCCGGGCACCTCTCGTTCACGCCCGCCCTGTCCCTTGGTTTTGCTGTCTCGCCGCTCCGCGCGCTCGCGCTCTCCGTCCCGCCCTTGCCGCTCTGCCTCCCACTGCGCAGCGTGGGCTCTCCTTCCTGCCCTCGGGCGTCGCTGCTCTCCTCTCTTGCCGCTGTCCAGCTCGTCCCTCGCTCTCCCCACGTCACCTCCTGGAGCCCACAGAGGAGCTGGAGGCTGGCACAGTCCCCATGGGCGGCGGAGTGACGGGGGCTCCTGGCGCAGGACCTTGGTGGTGATCCCAGGGTGCAGGGACGTGCGTTCCTATGGAGCACATCCAGCTGGGGCCTTGGGGTCCCTCACCCTGGAGGGCCTTGTGGGGGTCCGTGATGCCCCCTGTCCCATGAGGGGCCTTTTTCCCCCATGTGTGGCGGGCCGCTGCTCGCGGCAGTGCTGGTGGCCGCTGCGTCGCTGCACGGGGCCTTGCGCGTGCACGTGCTGTAGCTGCAGTACGGATGTGGCAGGGGGTGTACACAGGGGCTATCCCGGCCCCGTGGTGACGGGCCGGGCCGGGCCGGGAGGCGCCTGCCTCCGCACGCGGGTTGAGCAGGGCCCGTGGGCGTGGGGCCTATGCGACCAGCGCCGTGTGAGCACGAGCCAAATACTTCTCCTGGCCCCAAACGGGAGCTGCCACTGCCCGGGTCTGCATGGCCCGCGGTGGGACACGGCGTCTTTGCCCTCGAGGAAGCACGGGCGGAGCAGGGCAGAGACGGGAGGTGGCGAGGAGGCTGCGGGGATCCACGCTGGGCCTCGGGAGGCCGCTCCAAAGGAGGCTCCCTGCTCCAGGGCAAGGGCCAGGTCTGCTCCGAGGGGCGCTGCCGGAGGGTTCCCGAGGCAGGGCAGAGCTCCGGGCAGCCCCGGAACCCACTTCCCGCGCTGGAGTGCAGGGCGTGCGCGGAGGAAACCGGCCCCGCCGCTGCGGCGGCGCTCGGAGGCCAAGGGGATGAGGTGCGAGATGAGGCCTTGTCTCAACTCCTCCCACGCCAGCCTTGCGTTTGCTGCCCGCTTCGGCACGACGCGGGTGGTGGCAGTAGAGCCCTGTGCAGTGTGAGAAGCGCCCGCGCGCGGGGCCGTCGCCACCCGCCTCCGTGCGCTGGGCGGCCCTGGGGCCAGAGGCGGCCCCGCTGCGCGGCCCCGTGGCGCCGGCCCCGCTGCGCCGCGCTCTGACGTCTCGTTTCTCTGTGTGTGTGTACGTGTGTGTGTGTGTCTGTCCTGGGTTGCCTCCCACGTATAGCAGTTCGTTCGGAAATGACACTAGGTATTTCTCGCATCCTCGCTCGGTCTTGGTCCCTCCTGCTTTTCTCTCTTCCTCCTCCGCCTCGTTCCTTCGCTTTGTGCTCTTCCCCCTTGCCCTCCTGCTCCTCTTGTCCTCCTCTTGGCCTCTACCCTCCGGAGCTCTTCCTGCTCCGTGTCCTCCCGGCGCTGCTCCTTCTCCGGCGGGTTCTGTGTGCGCGAGCCGGTCCCGTCCCCGGGCCTCTCTGTGCGTCCAGCGTGGCGTGGGGATGATGGCAGCCTGTCCCCAGGCACCGGCCACGCTCCCCTAACAAGGAGCCTCCCGGCCTCCCCGGCCTCCGGAGCGGGGCAGGGCCCGTCCACCGCCGCGGACGCTGTGCGGAGGCGTTGCTGCTTCCCTGGGCCCCCGAGCCTCCCAAAGAGGCTGCCGGGCAGGGCGGTGAGGAGAGCGCGGGCGGGCGCAGCGGGCGGCACGGGGGGCGCAGGGAGACCCCTGAGGTGCGGCCGCTGGCGCAGGGGTCCCACACGTGTCCCCTGGCAGCCACGAGGCCCCGCGTGCTGTGGGACAGGGCACAGAGGCCTCGTCCGGGAGGCCGCCCCGGGGACGCGCTCTTGCTGCGGGCTCCCGCCCTGCCCCGTCGAGCCCCCCGCCGCCAACCCCTTCCCCTGCTCCTGCGCCAGGGCGCCGCACCTGCCCCGCTTGGCTTGGCTGCGAGCGGCTCCTCCTGCGCGTGCATGTGCCGTGTCCCCGCGGCGCCGCCCGCTCGTGGGCCCCGCGGCCGCCCGCGCGCGCTCCCGTCTCGGCGCCGCCTCAGCGGCCTCCCCGCTCCTGTCTCCTCGCAGGACGTTCTACCAGTTCGAGGCGGCCTGGGACAGCTCCATGCACAACTCGCTGCTGCTCAACCGCGTCACCCCGTACCGGGAGAAGATCTTCATCACGCTGTCGGCGTACATCGAGGCAAGGACGCGGCGGGGAGTGGCCGTGCCCGTGGCCCCCCGAGCTGTCACTGCCACTTGCTGTTCTCTGCCTCCCTGCAGATGGAGAACTGCACCCAGCCCGCCGTGATCACCAAGGACTTCTGCATGGTGTTCTACTCGCGGGACGCCAAGCTGCCCGCGTCACGCTCCATCCGCAACCTCTTTGGCAGCGGGAGCCTGCGGGCCGCCGAGAGGTACCGGCGCCGCCAGGGAGCGGAGCGGGGAGCTGCTCTGGGCGTGCGGGCTGGCGCCGGTGCATGACGCCTCGTCCCCTTGTCCTTGCAGCAACCGCGTGACGGGCGTCTACGAGCTGAGCCTGTGCCGCGTGGCGGACGCCGGCAGCCCAGGTGGGTGGCGCGGTCGCCTCCCCTCCCGCGCGCCCCGTGGCCCAGCCCGGCCGCCCTCCCGCAGCTGCCGCTCTCCTGGCAGGCATGCAGCGGCGGCGCCGGCGCGTGCTCGACACATCCGTGGCCTACGTGCGCGGAGAAGAGAACCTGGCGGGCTGGCGGCCCCGCAGTGACAGCCTCATCCTGGACCACCAGTGGGAGCTGGAGAAGCTCAGTCTCCTGCAGGAGGTAGGAGCCGCCCCGGAGGGGTCCTTGCTCCGTGGCTGCTCGGCAGCTCACCCCGTGCCCCGTGGGCGCCGGGAGAACGCGGGCTGCCCGAGCTGGGTGTCCCCTCCTGCTTGTGGGACATGGGGAGGCGAGAGTGGGGTTGCCCCTCGTGCTCTCATGCGCAGGAGTGTCGGCTGGACCCCAGCAGGCTCCGCAAGCAGCCGAGTTAGAGCGTGAGTGGCACCTTGTGCCTACGGAGCTGGGGTTATTTAGTCTGGAGAAAGGGAGGCTCGGAGTAGACCTTATCCCTCTCTGCAGCTGCCTGCAAAGGGGTTGTAGTGAGACGGGGGGGTGTCTCTTCTCCAGAATGACTACCCAGGACAGAGGAAATGGCCTCAAGTTGCCCTGGAGAGGTTCAGGTTAGACATTAGGAGAGATTTCTACATGGAAAGAGGAGTCAGGCCGTGGAACAGGTTGCCCAGGGAAGTGGAGTCACCGTCCCTGGCAGGGTTGAAGAACTGGTGTCAAGGGACGTGGTTTAGCAGGACGCTGTCCAAGGGCTCGCGGTTGGACTCGCCAGCCTTTTCCAACCACATAGATTGAGTGCTGCCCTGCCCCAGGGCGCACGGGGGGACGGGCCCGCTGAGGCAGGCTCTCCGTGCAGGTGGAGAAGACCAGGCACTACCTGCTGCTGCGCGAGAAGCTGGAGACGACGCAGCGCCTGGGCCTCGAGAGCCTCTCGCCGTGCTCCAGCGAGGAGTCCGAGTCCCGCAGCACCTCGTGCGTCTCCTCACCGCTCTCCATCGACGGCGCCCCAGACACCAGGGCCTCTCCTCCCGAGACCCCCAGTGAGCGGCAGAAGGAGCTGGCCGTGAAGGTGATGGCTCAGAGTGGGGCCGCCGGCAGCTTTGCGGGCGCCGATGGGCGGGAGGAGGCTCCTGGTGGTGCTCGCTGCTCTGGAAGCTCCTTTCCGCCCGTTCCAACAGTTCTGTGACGGGCCCGGCCCTCGGGCTGCCTCCTCTCTCTGCAGTGCTTGCGCCTGCTCACGCACACCTTCAACAGGGAGTACAGCCACAGCCACGTGTGCATTAGCGCCAGCGAGAGCAAGGTAGGGCCGGCGCCGCACAGCCCCTCCTCGTGATGCTGCTCGCAACATAGGGGCTGCGCTGGCACTGCGGCCCTCGGTGCCGACAGTGACACTGAACGGTCTCCGTGCCTGCTCCTGCACAGCTGTCCGAGATGTCGGTGACCCTGATGAGGGACCCTTCCATGTCCACCCTTGGCGTCGCCATGCTCACCCCGTCCTCGACCTGCCCGTCCCTGGTGGAAGGGCGCTACAACGCCGTGGAGGTCAGGTGAGAGGGCAGCCACGAGGCTGGGTTCGCTCGTGGAGCTCCCCGAGCAGGACGATGGTGTGGCTTGGACGTGGTCCCGGTCATGGGTGTCCTCCCTGGTCTTCACCCTTCCTACAATGCCCAAGCTCTCTTCTCCTCCCAGGGCTCCCCAGGTCGCCTTCAGGGCAGAGAGTCCTGAACTGGAACCTGCCGTGGAAGGCGAGCAGAAGTCCCCAGCACGCCGACCTGAGGAGGAGAAGGAGCCCCAGCGCCTCTTGGTGCCCGACATTCAGGAGATCCGGGTCAGGTAGGAGCCGCTGGGGCACCAGCTCGAGGCTAGCAGGGCACGGGGATAGGGCCCTGCCAGCGCCCCACCCCCGCGGCGCTCGGCGCAGCCTCTGCGGCGCCACGCTGAGCGCGGCCGCCCTCGCTCCGCAGCCCCATCGTCTCCAAGAAGGGCTACCTGCACTTCCTGGAGCCCCACACCAACGGCTGGGTGAAGCGCTTCGTCGTGGTGCGGCGCCCCTATGTCTACATCTACAACTCGGACAAGGACTCCGTGGAGAGGGCCATCCTCAACCTGTCCAAGGCCCAAGTGGAGTACAGCGAGGACCAGCAGGCCATGCTCAAGGTGGGCGCCTGCCCGAGCGCGGGGAGCCGGCTCGGCGTCCCGGGCGAGGGCGTCAGGCCGCGCTGTCTCCCCGCAGACCCCGAACACGTTCGCGGTGTGCACGGAGCACCGGGGCATCCTGCTGCAGGCGAGCAGCGACAAGGACATGCACGACTGGCTCTACGCCTTCAACCCGCTCCTGGCTGGATCCATAAGGTGACAAGGGCCATGGGGAGGAGGGGGCTGCGCCATCAGTCAGGCCTCCGGGCAGGGTGTGAGTGCATGGAGACGTTTGGGCTGCAGGATAAGGAACACGTGCACCTCGTGTCCCGCTGATCCCTGGGGGGCCTCGGTGCTCCCTCTCTGCGGCTCTGACCCGCTTTGTCCCTCCGTTTCCAACTCAGATCCAAGCTGTCCAGAAGGAGAACAGCCCAGATGAGAATCTAACCTGAGAACCACCCTCCACCTCATCCATCTGCCAACGGGATCAAGATTGCTGATTCTGTCCCAAGAGTCCCCATGTTAACGTCCGGTCTCTCACACCATCTGCTGCCCCAGCTCTCTGCTCCATGGAAGGATCTGTCTCGGTTTTACACCTTCACGGGGGAAACTCTTTTCTGTTTGCAGCTGCGAAGGCCTGGCCCTGCCTGGGCAGGATTTCTTGGGTGCATGTGATCTTCTGCCCATGCCCTCATGGGACCTCCATGTCACGCAACCTGTAACGCTCCGCAGAGGTTCCTTTTGGAGAGGAGGGAGCAAAGAGGGTTGTTTTGGTTAAAAGCTGCTCTTTGGTCCACAGAGGGTAGGAGCATTGTAGAGGTCAGAGGTTGGAAATCAGGAGGAATTGCTTCCACGTGAAGGGAGAAAGTGACAGTTCAGTTCTGGGGATTTCCTAATTTATTCACGTTCCTACAGAAGTTGGCCGGGTGAAGTCAGGTGCCAGGGGCCTGTTAGATTATATTTATAAAGTATTTATTTCTTCCTACTTCCCCCAGGTCGGGGCGCTGCGCCGGGGCCACCGCACCGTCTTCCCGAGCGAGGCAATCCCTCCCTGCCCCGTCTACCTCCGCACGGGCCTCCGTGCAGGGCGCCCCTCGCCGGGCGGGGCGCAGGCCGAGGGGCAGCGGCTTTGGGCTGCCTTTGTGCCCAGTGCCTGGAAAAGCGCCTCGGGGCCCGGGGCGGCTCCCGCGGAGCTGCGGGGCCCTCCGCTCTGCAGACGGGAGCGTCGCGCCCGGGGGCTGTTCCCGGAGCTCCGCGGGGACCTTCCCGGGATTCCCCAGCGCCCCTCGGCCCGGCCAGCTCCTCGCTGCCCTTCGTGGCCCCTCGCGGGAGGAGAGGCTCGGAGCAGGAAGCCGAGAGGATGGGGGGAAGCAGAGAGAGATTGTGGCTTCTTTTTACTTTTGTAGCTGACGTTTTCTTACTCTCCTGCCCCTCCTCCGGAACGCAGGGCCGCCCTGTTAGGCAGCGCTGGCGGGCGCCGGGAGCCGCCGCTGCTGCTGCAGTGCGGCCGTGCTGGCGTGGGGACCGTCCTGCAGCAGAGGCGGCCGCGCTGCCACGGCCGCCGGCTCCGGCTCCGCGGCGGAGGCCTCGCGCCCTGCTCACGCGGCCCCGCACGGCTGGTCGCGTTGGCCGGCCGTGCCGCCGGGTGTGCGCGGGGACCCCCTTCCCCGGGGCCGCTGGCCGCGCGCGCCCGTGCAGCTCGGGCAGGCGCCCGCGTGCCGCGGCCCCGCTTCGCTCACGCATTCACAGCTGACCTTAATCCGCACAGCACGCTGCGCCTCGCTCCCCGCCGCCCGCCTCCGCGCTCCCCGTCGTGTGTTGGGTGCAGTGCGTGTGCTTCCGAGCGCCGCCGCTCGGCTCTCCGTGCCGTGTGCTCCCCGGGCGCGCTGGCCGGGCCGGCGCCGCTGCCCCCCGGCTCCCGGAGCTCTTTGGTTTCCCCCCGCGCCCCTCCGTGCTCCTGCCCAGCCTCGCTCGGGCACCTCGCTCAGCCCTGTGCACACGCGGGAGCCGCCCTGCCCCGCCAGGCACGGAGCGGCTCCGCGGCGCGGGAACAGCCCCCGGCCTCGCCTGTCCTCGCCCGCAGGTGGATCCGGGTCCCTCGGGAAGGGCCCGCGGCCCCGTGTCTGCCAGGGACCAGACACGGCTCCTTGGAGGCGTCGGGAGGGAGGAGGGGCCCCGGGTGCCCGTGGGGACGGAGCCCCCTTCCCGGGCAGGGCCGCCGTGTGCCTGGGGCCAGCCAACCCGCAGCGCACACGGCCCCGCTGGGGCGAGGGCCGCGGGGAGCGCGGCACGGCGGCGCCCGCCCCGCGCCCATCCCGCTGCCCGTCCCTCGTGCTTCGCTCTCCCTCACCGCCCGCTCCTGCTCGAGCACCGGCCATGGCCGCGAGCGCCCGAGCGCCCCGCCCCGGTCCCTTGGTGTCTTGAAACTGTGAGTGTTGGAGCTTAGGGTCTTTAACCCGTCTGTGTACACTTGAGGCATTGTTCCGTTACGAAATAAATGTGGCATTTATGCAAATACTGCAAATCCGCGCCCAGACTCGCCTTTTTTAACACCCCCCGCCCCGGTCGCCGAGAGCAGCCCCAGGTCTCCGCGCCGCGCCCCGCCCGGGGCGCACTGAGCGGCCTTCGCCGCCTCACGGGCGCCTCCGCGCCGCGCTCGACGGCGATTGGCTGCCGCCGCGCGCCCGGGGCACGCCCCCTCATCCGGATTGGCCAGCCGGCTGGCGCGAGCTGGCTGACTACGCGCGCGTTCCAACGGAGAGAGGGCGGGGCTTCACCGAAGCCGGGCCAGCTCGACAGGTGGTTGGCCGCGCGCGGTGACTGACAGGCGATGTGGGAGGGGGCAGCGTGGAGCCCCGCCCTCGTGGTGGGCGGGCTTGGCGCTCCCTTCCGGCCGCGCCGCGGGCGCTGATTGGCGTGGGCGCGGCG
>PTEX01000212.1:333540-354853 GCA_003342815.1 Eudromia elegans
GGGGCTGCGGTGTGAGGGGGCGGCGCGCCGGGCTGGGACGCTCCCCGCCTCGGCGGCTGGCCGGGGGAGGGGCGGCACGGTGGGGGAGGCGCCCACGGGCCGGTCACTCGGGACCCCGCGGGTGCCGCGCGGCCTGACCTGGGGTCGCACGGCGGGGGAGCCGCGGCCGGTGCCCTGCAGGCCCCGGGTGTCTTCAGCCGACCGCCTGCGCTTCTCCTCCAGCTTCCCGCGCTGCTGAGCAGGTGCCGCTGGAGAGCCCCGGGAAAGGCGAGAAGAGGAAGTCCCAGGAGGAGGAGGAGGAGGAGAAGAATGGCAGGGAAGAGCTTGTGGAAAAGAAAGTTTGTAAAGGTTTTCAGACGGTTTGAAAACAAATGTACTCGGTTTGTACTGTTGACGTTGGGCTGAGTAAGTCCAGATCAAAGCTGAGCTTTGGTTCTTCCGCGTGCTTGCCGTGGCAGCCGCTCAGGCGCCAGGCTGCCCTGGGCGCTTGGGGAAGCCCTGAGCTCCCTGGCCCTCTCTGCCTCGCTCTGGGGGTCCTTTCTGCCCTGCTGAAGGGGCCCGAGGTCCCAGGAGGCGCTGCCTGTCAGCGTGCGACTCCCTGTGCGGTTGCAGATCCCCAAATCCCTCCACGGAGGGGCTGGTGGAAAGCCAGAGAGACTCGTGTTGGGGCAGAGCTTGTCGGCAGCGCACCTGCACGTGTGTTGCCCTCAGCTTCGGGGACAGAACGTGGCCAGTGGTGCAAATCAGACTTCCTAGAAGCAGCGGATGCTGCTTTTCTTATTCTTAGCCGCCGCCTCAAAGAGGAGGCTTTGTTTAACCTGGAGCTTAACCTGCGTTGTTTGTGCTTCGCTTAACCGACAGTTCCAGGGCCGCGTGTCCCTTTGGGGGACAGCTTGGCAGGAGAAGGGGCAAACGGCTCGTGTAGCTGTGAGCGCTGAGGGCGCTTGGAAACGCGCGTTACAGGGCTCACCGTGTTTGGCGGGAGGGGTTGGAGGGTGGCTGCTGACGCGCTTGATTTTTGTGTGCCTGTGTCTGCTCTGTGCCCCGTTAGGCTCCGTGGGCCTCCTCGGCTTGAAGGGCTACGTGGCGGAGAGGAGGGGCGAGCGCGAAGACATGCAGGACGCGCACGTCATCCTGAACGACATCACGGAGGAATGCCAGCCTCTGCCCTCCCAGATGTAAGCGGCTCCCGGCATGGAAAGCTGGGACTAAAACTGCGGTGTGCCACATTGCGAGGAGGCCAGAGAGCCCCGGGGTGCTGCAGCGCGGCCCCGTTCTGCTTTGAGCAGCTGGTGCAGTGACTCCAGCGGGCTCTGCGGGGCGAGGGGCTGAGTGTGCTGCCTGGGGCGTCGCTGCAGCCGCGCGTGCCGGGATCTGTTGGACCGATGTCCACTCCGTGCCCGGCACTTGTGGTGCCCTCAGTGCAAAATGTTCAGCCGCTCTGAGGCCAGACCGTGGGCTGTGAGCTCTGCCACCATTCGGATGGGGAAGTCGGGAGAAAAGTTTTATAAGTGGGTGTGCAAATCAGGTAAATGCCTAAATGAGCGAGTGCAGGAGCCTTGCAGCTCTCAGCACTTGCAGCTCTCAGGCTCCGCAGGACGGGGGGACAGGGAAACAAGTGTTCTCGGTCTCCTCTCCCGGCTGACGGGGTTTCAGGCTGTGTTCTGTTGCTCTTTGCTCCTTCACAGCACACGCGTCTCCTACTTCGCTGTTTTTGATGGCCACGGGGGAGTCCGAGCCTCGAAATTCGCAGCACAGAATCTACACCAAAACCTGATTAAGAAATTCCCCAAAGGTGAGGGCAGCGGTGTAGGGGAACGGGGGGCATCGATGCTTGTCTTTAGTACCTTGGCGTCATGACTGTCTATTGGGGAAGTCGGGCAACTACAGGCCGGTGAGCCTGACCTCTGTCCCTGGGAAAGTAATGGAGCAGGTCATCCTGACTGCTGTTTCCAGGCACATGAAGGAGAAGAAGGTGCTCAGGAGTAGCCAGCATGGGTTCACCAAGGGGAGGTCATGCTTGACTAACCTGATAGCCTTCTATGATTGGGGTGACTAGGTGGATAGATGAGGGCAGAGCGGTGGATGTGATCTATCTGGACTTCAGTAAGGCTTTTGACACCGTCCCTCACGGCATCCTCCTGGGCAAGCTCCAGAAGAGTGGGTTAGATGAGTGGACAGTGAGGTGGATTAGGAACTGGCTAAATGACAGGGCCCAGAGGGTGGTAATCAGTGGTGCCGAGTCCAGCTGGAGGCCTGTGGTTAGTGGTGTCCCCCAGGGGTCAGTCCTTGGTCCGGTCCTGTTCAATTTATTCATTAACGACCTAGATGAAGGGATGGAGTGCTCCCTCAGCAAGTTTGCTGATGATACTAAGCTGGGAGGAATAGCTGACAGCCCTGAGGGCTGCGCTGCCATCCAGAGGGACCTGGACAGACTGGACAGCTGGGCGGCGAGTAACCTCATGAAGTTCAACAAGGGCAAGTGCAGGGTCCTGCACCTGGGGAGGAATAACCCTAGACATGCCTACAGGCTGGGGACCGACCTCCTGGAGAGCAGCCCCGCAGAGAGGGACCTGGGCGTCATGGTGGACGACAGGTTGACCATGAGGCAGCAGTGTGCCCTCGTGGCCAAGAAGGCCAATGGGATCTTGGGGTGCATTAAGCAGAGCATCTCCAGCAGGTCGAGGGAGGTGATTCTGCCCCTCTCCTCAGCCCTGGTGAGGCCGCACCTCGAGTACTGTGTGCAGTTCTGGGCTCCCCAGTGCAGGAGGGATGTGGAGCTGCTAGAGAGAGTCCAGCGCAGGGCCACAAAGATGATTAGGGGCCTGGAACATCTGCCCTATGAGGAAAGGCTGAGAGAGCTGGGCCTCTTCAGCCTGGAGAAGAGAAGACTGAGAGGGGATCTGATCAATGTCTATAAATATCTCAAGGAAGGGAGTGAGGAGGAGGGAGCTGGCCTCTTCTCAGTGGTGGCTAGTGATAGAACTAGGGGAAATGGCCAAAAATTGAGGCACCAAAAGTTCCACAGGAACTTGAGGAAGAATTTCTTAACGGTGAGGGTGACAGAGCCCTGGAACAGGCTGCCCTGAGAGGTGGTGGAGTCTCCTTCTCTGGAGATCTTCAAAACCCGCCTGGACATCACCCTGTGCCACATGCTCTAGGGGACCCTGCGTGTGCAGGGGGGTTGGACTAGATGACCTCTACAGGTCCCTTCCAACCCTAGTCATTCTATGATTCTATGATTCTAAGTCCATGTGTTTGAAGGCAGTTCTGAGGTTCCCTTGGGAGCCCATGGATGGGCTTGTGCATGCAGAGTCCCTTGGAAGAGGCCTGGGAGGCTTTTGGCACCAGGTGTGGATCGTGGTGCAGGTGGTGAGATGTGCTCTGGCAGCCTCAGGAGCGCCGCCTCGAGGAGAGGAAGAATAAAACCCATCCCCAGGGGAGAGGGTGGCATGGATACGGGGCTGAAGCGTTTCGGCAGGCCCACAGCATCTCTTTGCTCCTCTGCCAGGCGAGGTAGTCAGCGTGGAGAAGACTGTGAAGAGATGCCTTTTGGACACCTTCAAACACACGGATGAAGAGTTCCTAAAGCAGGCGTCCAGCCAGTAGGTGCACATGCTTGGCACGTGTTTGTGTTTCATCCCCTGCAGCTCACAAGGCTTGGTTTTGAGTGGGGCAAAGGGAGTTTGAGCTGCAGCTGTGCTTCTGCAAGCCCCTAGCCGATCACATGCAGCACGGCTCTGTTTCTGATTCTTCTAAAATGAGGCAGGAACGTTTTTATAAGTCTGCGCTCGTTGAAGGAGTCCTGCCAGCCCGCCCAGCTTTGCAAACGCCACTGAACTCTCACGCTGGTGACAGTTCAGGACAAAGGAAGATGCAAACTGGGTTACAGCATGGTCACGTTGTTGCTGATCTCCTGTTCTTTTAGCCCTCTTTAGCTGTAGTGTCACCTCTAACATGGCTGGAGAGACTTTTGGCGTGTTGTTTCTGAGCATGCCCACAAAGACTCAGCTTTAAATTAAACATCATCTTGGTCTTTTAAACCTAATCAGTTAAACAGGGTTGGCTAAACAAAGGAAAAAGGGTTCTGTTTAAAGCAGTGATGGCATAAAACAAAGCAAATATTTCTCATTCAGCTGCACCTTCAAAACAGGAGGAAAAAAAAATAAGGACAAAAAATGTCAGGACTTCAGTGTCTTGGAGCCAGTTCCGGGACAGAAGTGTGTCAGAGCTGGGCTTCCTTACAGAAAGGGCTGCTTTGGCTGCTGTAATCTAAGGAGCGCTTCTCGTTTTACCCAGAGCTGGACAGGTACAAGTTTTAACTACAGCAAGGGAAATAGCAGGAGAGTGACCGAAGCAGTGCTGCTGCTGCAGGGTGGGGGGACTAACAGCAAGGAAGCAAGTGGGTATACTGAGGAGGAAAAGGAAAAGAAACGGAAAATAAAGCTCTGTTCAAGTCCTGACTGTTCCTCCCTTTCTGCTGGAAAGAGGGAGCCTCTCGAGGAGGGATTTGGGGTGCTGGTTTGCTCCAAAGGCTGCAGCTTCCAGGCGGGCAGTGGGGCTGAGCCTGGGCTGTGCACGGATGAGCTGTCCCTAGAGCTGAACATGGCTGGCAGTCCTTGAAAGGTTTGCACTCGCTCCCCTGAGAAGCAGGAGAGAGTTGGCGGCGCATTCGGGAGCTCCTGCATTTTGTAGCTCCTCTGTCTGTCCAGCTTGGTATTTGTGGCTGAGAGCTTCCCTAGCTGCTTGCTCACGGCTCTCTCTAAAACTGTTTTCCCCCTTTATTTTTGCTGCCTTCAGGAAGCCGGCGTGGAAGGACGGCTCCACAGCGACTTGTGTCCTGGCTGTTGACAATACTCTCTACATCGCCAACCTTGGGGACAGCCGGGTAAGTGGGACAGAGCAATTCTCAGGTGGCATCTTAGCTCTTCTGAGGGGAAAGGAACTCCTGAACTGGGAGCTTGGAGCCCTCTTGAGCAGGTTTTGGGCTGCATTTTTTGGGGGCAGGTGGCCAGTGTTCGCTCACGAAGGTCTTTCGTCAGCACAGGCGATTCTGTGTCGTTACAATGAAGAGAGTCAGAAATACGCAGCCTTGAGCCTCAGTAAGGAGCACAACCCCACGCAGTACGAGGAGCGTATGAGGATACAGAAAGCAGGAGGGAACGTCAGGTGGGTGCTGCGAGGTGCCGAGCGAGTGTATCTGAGAGGTTTTTGCCCTGGAAGAAGGAGGACGTCAGAGGCTGCGAGGGGCCCAAAGCGTCTCCTCGTGGCGACGCTCTCCCTGTTGTGTCTCCTTCCTCAGCGGGATGTATCCTCTGGGGTTGGCCGCTGTGCTGAGGCTGTTAGAGGCAGAAATGGGGTTTCTGGAGCTGGAGTGGGGTTGTCCTAGTGCTGCTGTGCACGTAGCTGTGCGTGGTGGCTTGCATCTGAATTCCCTGCTTGGATTTCCTGCCTTTTTGAAGGCTGTGTCTCGTCTCCGTACGCGCTCCGGTTAGTGACAGCCTCGTGGGAGAGGGGGCTCAGTGCAGGTCACGAGTCTCTCGTTTTTGCAGCCCGCTCCCTCGCTGCCACAGAGGCAGAGATGCCCCTCTGGGGGTGGAACGGGTGGCTGAGCCCCGGCGAGCCGTGCGCCTTTATCTCCCGAGAGCACCCGCCGCTCCGAGTGCTGCGCACTGATCTATCTGTGTGCACAAGGACGGCACGGGCTCGTCCAGTAGCTCCCTTCAGAACCAAGGGGACTTCTCCCCCGCCGCCTGGGAGCCTCTGCTGCTGGTGGTAGCTCAGTATTTTGGAGCCAAGAGATAAGGAGTGAAGGAAGGCGGTGTGTGAACATCAGATCTGCTCTCCGGCACGGGCCTTGCTCCATGCCCTCACGCTCCAACAGCGGTTGGGCTGGGAGATGGACCAGGCTCTGTCCTTCCATAGGAACCTGGCGAGCAGATCCAAGGTGGCAAGGTGGAGTGTGGGAAGCGGCGCTGACTTCGTTACAGGAGTTTTAACAAACAAAATTGCTCCCTGGGACCTCTTTGGAGCTCGGGTTTCGTGGGAGCAATGCTGGTCAGGGTTTAGTTTGGCGCTCACTCCTCAGCGGTTGAACCAATCTGTGGGTGTTGATGTTCCCATAAGCGAGCCCAGGAGGGGCTCCCAGCTCAATCCTGCTGCTACTTCTTGTTGTTTAAGGCCTCTGTTGAGACACATTTTGCTAAATATCCCCCTAAAGATAACCTGCAGATTCAAGCCTCAGTGCAGCATGTAAATCTTGCTTCCCTGCTTGAGCAGGACTGGAGTTAGGATAGGGAGAAAGGAAAGAGCCTTGAATTCTCTTGACTTTGTTTCTTCCTTTTCTCCTCCGTGTTGGTGTGAAGTTTTGGGAAACACGGAAAGTGTGGGAGACTTGGGAGGGAAGAGCTGATCTTGCCTGGGGGTTGCAAGGTCTACTACGAGGCCGTCGAGCAGCAGCCGGTGGAGGAGAACGCAGCCTGGCGAGGGGCCGCGTGTGTGCGCGGGGCGCTCTCCATGTCTCCTGTCCTTACGCAGGGATGGAAGAGTCCTCGGCGTGCTGGAGGTTTCCCGCTCCATCGGGGATGGGCAGTACAAGCGCTGCGGCGTTATCTCCGTGCCGGACATCAAACGCTGTCAGCTCGCACACAACGACAGGTAGGGTAGCACGACCGGCACGACTCCCTGCCCTGCTGGGGCTCAGGCGTCCCCGACTCCTCGCCCTGCTCTAGAGGGTGCTCTTGGCTTGGTCTTCGAGTCTGGAAGGTCTGAGACACTCTTCTCGTAGATGATTGGGGACAATAAAACATGGTGAGCTTTCGGGTCAGTGCCGCTGGTGCTTCTCTGCTGAGACTGTAACCCACAGCTGCCCCTGTAGCAGTATCGGTGTTTCCATATCCAGAGCCACTAAAACATTTGTAGAGACCCCCCACGTGTTAGGCTCTGAGAGGATGTCCTTGGGGACACCTTCCCTGGCCACCTGCGCAGGAGGTTCTGTAGTTTTCCCTGTCCCCTGAATCTGGTTGGAGGGAATGGTTAGTAGAGTTCCCATGCAGGTGGATGTGTTTGTGGCAGCATCTTCCTGTGCTTCCTCTTTTATATCTTTGTGTCTTCCTTTTCTGAGGCTAAGCTGCTCTCTTGCTCTTGTGAGTATTTTAATTATGTTAGTGCTTGCCCCAGAAACATAAAGGCTTTAAAGGGGATACACTTAAGGTATTCAACCTGCTGGGAGTCGCTATTTCCTTGTGCTAACTTGCAGTGTCAGTAGCCCCCTCGGGTTGTCCTGGTCTAGGTCAGGTTGCTTGTCTAACACTGCGTTTTGAGCTGCCTCGGCCTGGGAGCGCTTCTTCGTGCCCCCGCAGGGTTTCCAGATGAGCCTCATGGCATCTTCCCTTCAGACAGGAGCAGGGCTGCCTGTAAAATAGGATGGGGGGGGATTTTGTTGCATCTGTGCGGGCCAAGATGCAGCCTTACAGCCTGGCCTCGTTCCTTCCAGGTTCATCCTGATAGCGTGTGACGGCCTCTTCAAGGTCTTCACTCCAGAAGAAGCTGTGAACTTCATCGTGTCCTGCCTGGAGGTGAGGAGAGGGTGCTTGGGGGAGCGGTGCTGCCTGGGTGCTCCTTCCGTCAGCGCGGGAGGTGTGAAACAGGACACGACCTGCTCCCTCCGGGCTAGAGCGGCACGGAATGCTCCCTGCTTGGGAATTCCGCAGCGCTCACGCCCCGCGGCGCTGCCGGGCACGACGCGTGCCGTCTTCCCTCGCTCCAACAGGATAAGAACGTGCCCACGAGAGAGGGGAAGCTGGAAGCGGACACTCGCTACGAGGCCGCGTGTAGCAGGCTGGCCAGCAAGGCCGTGCAGCGGGGCTCGGCAGACAACGTCACCGTCATGGTGGTGCGGATAGAGCACTGAGGCGGGCGGGCGGCGCCGCTGGGGCTGCGGCTGGGCCAGGGAGCCTCCTCTCGGGTGCTCTTCAGTGTAAATAAAGGTCTTTTCTAATAGTTGTTCATTTGGCCAGCAGTGTTTTGTAAGTGGCAGAGGGTGCCCTGGAGGAGGTCAGCCTGTCCGTCCCTGCTGTGAGTGTCACGACAAACCAGATACTCAGTCCTTGTGGCAACGTGGGCATCTCTGCATTTGAACAAGCCCTGTTTCAAAACGGGGGCAATTTGGGGTTTTGTTTCCTCTTGAGCCTGCAGGGCTTGGTGGGAGCAACGTGAGGCCCCACCGTGCTGCCTGGAAGCTGGCGCTGGCCATGGGAAACCCGTAGTTTAGGCTCTGAAACTGTGTGGGTTTGCTTTTTTGAGCTTCCGTGCTGGTCTTATCCCAGCTCCTGAGACAGCAAAAGCCTCTGGAGTTTGTTCCCAATACGCTGGTAACCGAGAAAGCCTTTTCAAAGGGCTTCCCCAAAAGGATCTGCCATGAAGTGAAGAGAGGCTCAAGGCTTGTCCCTAGTCCTGGCCTTTGTGCTCTCTGAGGAAGAGGAGTCTTGTGTGAGGTACCAGTTGCTATTAAACATGGTTCTTTTCCCTTACTCCTTCCTCTGCCAGCTGCTGGTGCAGCGAGCAGGCGATGCATCTTTCTGGAGAACCATTTGGAAGAGAAGCAGTGAATCCTGCTCCTTCACCCTTCTGGTGGTTTAAGAGTCAAACAGCAGCAGGGAGGCCAACATAGATTTGGACCCCAAAGCACGTGTCTCAAATAAGCCATGTTACAAGCTCTACAGGTGCCCTGACCTGTGGGCAAGACGGGTGGTTGGGTCAGCCTGGTGGTTCCTGCTGTATGCAGGAGCCTGAAAAATGGGCATGGAATCATGAGGTTTCCCTGAGCTGTTCTGTGCTCCCTGCACTCCTGGGGGCTTGCAGCGATGCTCCTGCACCCCGGCGCAGGACCCTGGGGCCTCTCCGAATTTCAGAAACTTGGGTTACAGCAGTGCTCGTGAGCGGGCTTGGTTGCAGGACTAGGTAGAAAGTGCCTCGGGGATGAGTCTCTTCAGACGCTGCTGCTGCCCCTTGACTTGTCACGTGCAAAGTGCCAGGTGGCCGCAGAAGAGGCGGGTAGCGCCCGGTGTCCGCGGCCTCCACAAGGACAGCTCGCCCTCCCTGCTGCCCCTCTACCGGTGCAGGGCTTGGGTCGCGCGACTCATCCGGGCTGCCTCCAGCAGGAGGCATCTCGTCCTCGCGGGGCGAGGGAAGCGGCTCCTGGTCCTCCCTTAGTGCTCTCTTCCCCTCCTGCTCTGTCTCGGCTTTCCGGAGGAACGCTGCGTGCCCCGCTGCAGCCGGGGCGGAACGCGGAGCACTGCAGAGCACTGCAGCTTGTGACCAAACGCGAGCAGTTTTACCGAGCTGGGAGAGCAGGAGAGGCGGCTCGCAGGGCCGCTGCACCGCGAGCCCCACTGAACGGGGCTGGGAGCTGCGGCCTCCCCCGCCCGTCGCAAGGGCCCTTCTCCAAGGGAACGCTGCTGGAGCCTGCGCGCGGGAGGAGGAAGGGGCTGCTCCGAGCACAGCTCGTCTCCCGGTCGTGCTGGGCTGGAAGCTGCCGAACGCCCTTTTCTGTCCTGCTTCTCCTCACTGTGAGACTCAGCCCCTTAGGGCCACGCTCTCCTCGAGGTGCTCAGGCTGCGGAATGGGAGCTCCCCTGGTGCTTACAACCACAACTGCACGGGGCTGCTCGCGGGTGCCGCGGGGTGGCCGCCCTGCCCCATGCCTACGTGCGGCCGTCCGCGGGCGCCCAGGGCGCTGGGTGTAGCCGTGGCCTATCTGCAGCGTGCCCCACGCCCAGCACGCCCGGTACCGGCGCTGCAGCCCCGCCGCGTGCACGTAGCCCCGTGGCCGGCCCAGGCGCACGTATCGGTGCGGGCCACGTCCCGGGCCCCGTGCCATGCAACCAGGGGCACCTGACCTGGGACACGCGGCCGCCGCTGCGGAAGCTGCTGAGGGAGGGGACGCTGAATGCTTGGATGGCGCGTGCCCGGGGCCCAGGCCCCTGCTCTGCTTTGCAGATTAACCAGGGAGGGCACTGCCTTCTGCGGGAAAGAGCAGCCGATAACAGCGTGCAGGGCACGTAGTGATACAACTAATCTGGTGGGGCGGCCGAGAAGCAGCGCAGGGAAATCTGCTGCAAGCAAAACGGGGCCTCGGGCCTTTCCTCCCCAGCCGGGGATGTGTGCTGGGAGCAAAGCCCTGCAGGGGCAGCAGCCTGTTGCAGCGGTGCCCCGTGAACCTCCAGCCCCAGCCTCGACATCCACACAGACACCTTGGGTCGATTGGGACGCAGGGCGTTTATTTAGTCGTCTTCCTTGGCCGATTTCCTCTGCTGTGGGAGCCCTGGCTCTGCCCGGGCAGCCGCTGGCTCCGCTGCAGCAGGAGGCCTTTCCCGACGGGAGGCAGGCGCAGGGCTCTGGGGCGGGGAGACGGGGCTGGTGGGGAGGCCGGGGCGGCGCGTGCCGGGTCGGGGCGTCTCATGCGCCCAGCAGCACCGCGCTGAAGCCGGAGCCGCTTTGCACGGTGAGGGGCGAGCGGGCGCCGTTGTCCACGAAAACGGAGGCGTACTGCCCAGCCTGGGGGCAGGGAGGCCGCTCAGTGCCGCGGGCGGCCCCGCGCCTGGCAGCGCCCGCCTGCCGCTCCGGCTAGACCCAGGGCCACCCCTGTCCCCTGCGAGGCCTCTCCGGCTCCCTCGGCCTCGGGGCTGCGCCCAGAGCCCCGCTCTGTTCACCTGCAGGTAGAGGACTCCACTGACGGCCACGGTGAAGAGGTCGCCGCTGCTCTCCAGCCGGGACACGGTCTCCAGGGCGCTGTAAGA
The DNA here is from genome assembly GCA_003342815.1 of Eudromia elegans. Taxonomy (NCBI): domain Eukaryota; kingdom Metazoa; phylum Chordata; class Aves; order Tinamiformes; family Tinamidae; genus Eudromia; species Eudromia elegans. Next base: position 344,339 of record PTEX01000212.1, read on the forward strand.
GAAACGGAGCAGGGCTGGGAGGAGCACGGGCTCCTTCCTTCTGCCCGGGGACATCAGCCCCGTTGCCCTGCCCAGGCCATGGCCAGAGGCATTGCTCCCCTGCAGCGCAAGCAGGACGTGGCATCGCCTGCCCAGCACTCTCGCCCGGCATCGTGCTGCTCGCCCGGTGCCAGCAAGGCCGTGCGGGGCCCTCACCTGTGCTGCTGGCACGAGGACTGCACGCAGACGAGCGCGCGCAGGCGGCCGCGCCCACCCTGCCGGCCCTGCCTGGGTTGGCCGTGGTGCACTGCGAGCGAGAGGAGACCGAGCGGCGGTGAGGCCTCCCCGGGAGCGTCCCTGGGCCGGGGCGCGCGGGGCCGGGATGCAGCTCACCGAGGCGCAGCGTGGCCGTGAAGCTGTAGTAGCCCGCCACGAGGGCCGTGTACTGGCCGCTGGTGAGGTTCAGCCCCCGGCCGCGGTGGAAGGGGCCTTCGTGCTCGGGCTGTGGGCGCAGGAAGGCTCCGCGTCAGGGCAGGGGCCGCGGGGGCCGCCCACCCGCCACCCTCCCGGCGCCACTCACGATGTAGTAGGAGTGCAGCTCCCGCTGCGAGCGTTGCTCCACGGCCACGTCCACCCGCGTGCGGCAGCGGAACGCCGCCTCCACGCGCGCACGGGGCGCCCGCACCAGCACATGCCCTTCACTGTGCTCGTCCTCCTCGCACGTGCCGCAGTCCAGCGCCCGCGGCCGCTCCTTGGCCATGCCTGAGCCCGGGGACCGCATGAGCTAGGGAGGACTCAGCCCTGCCGGAGTTGGCCTCCCCATCTCTCCCAGTGTGCCCGGGTCCCGCTCCCGACCCGGTGCCTCGTTTCCTTCCTGTGCCTGCAGACCGCACGCGTTGCCGCCGCCCGCCCCCTCGCTGCGCCCACGGCGCCTCCTCTCCCGGTACCTCTGAGCAGGCGCTGCAGCTCCCGCAGCAGCTCCTCGGCAGGCAGTGGTGCCCGCGGGGACCCTTGGGCACCGGGAGCGCCCAGTACGCCACCCTGGAAAGCAGCGGGAGACGCAGCCATGGCAGGGGCTGTTATGGGCACATGGTGCTGCAGGGCGGCCGCGCAGGACCCACCTTGGTTCTCCTGCCACCGTCGCCTGCCCTGCCCTGCGAGCGCGTCACCAGCAGTGCCCAGGCGTCGCGGGGGTCCACAGCGGCCGCTCGCTCAGGCCCCGCGGCCCCCGGGGCGGCTGGTGCAGCACGGGGAGCCACTGTGGCGCCCACGCCGGCTGCGATGCAGAGCAGCGCCAGGCAGAGCCCCACGAGGCAGCCGCGGAGGCGCCGCATCCTGCCCCAGGCTGCTCTCCTGCCTCTGCCCCGGGCAGCGAAGGGTGGCCCTGGCCTGGCCCCGCCTCTTGGGCACCTTCCCGGGGCGTTAGGGAGACGCACGGGGAGGTGTCGCATGGAGCCCCCGAGCGCCGCGCGGCCCCACTTGGCCTCGCTCCGCTGGGTGCCAGCGCGCCCGGCGCTCTGCCTGGCGCTGCGGGCTGAGCAGTGAGTCACGTCTCCCTGACAGCCCCCAAAGCTTTATTTATTTTGTGAGGGGAACAAACTCAAAAGCGCAGCTGGGGAACCAAGGGGTGTTTGTAGGGAAATGCCCGGCGTGCACCCGAGGAGCTGCCCTCATGCCTGGAAGAGCCAGGGGAGGGCGTGGGGGCCGCAGGGAGCCGGGTTCGTGGCCACCCCACTCCCAAGGGCGACAGGTCCGGTGCTGACGTGTGTTTGTGGAAGCAGCTACTGCCCATGCAGCTCCCGGCTCCACGACAGGGCAGCCCGTCCCCTCCTGAGCGGGGCCGGCTCATCCAAGCCGAGCGCGGCGGGCTCCGCTACCAGCCGTGGTCGCCCTCGAAGGGCTCCGTCCACTTGGACGTGTCCATGAAGATGGAGGAGGGGCTGTGGAAGAGCCAGGGGCAGGGCAGGGAGCCCTCCCGGGCCCAGCGGTCCTTGGTGCAGTCGTACACCTCCATCTCCACGCGGTAGTCGCCGTCCATGCCCTTCCAGTGGCCACCAGTGATGTAGAGGCGGTCACCCAGCGGCGCCATGCCGCCGTTCTCGTGGAGCGCGTGCAGCAGCTGCACCTGCGGTGGCGATGCGCCAGCTCGCGGGGCCGCCCGGCACCAAGGTGCCCACGGGCAGGACCCCGCCGCGCCGAGCAGAGTTCGGCTTGCAGTGACATTCTGGGGGGGTTTCCAGAGCTGGGGCCGTGCGTCCAGGCAGCAAGGCGGGCCGGGGGCAGGGGAGGGCGGGCGGGGCGTGTTGGGCTCCGTTGGGCTCTGCGGGGTTAGTGGAGTGCCGGGCGAGCCGCTCACTGGAGGGAGCGACTGGCACGTGGCCACGGAGCCCAGGGGGCCGTTTCCATGCGAGGAGGCAACAGCTGCCGGAGGAGCCCGACACCCGTCCTGTAACCCAACCCAAGCGCGGGCACCCAGCGGCGCTCGACGGGCTCGGGGCTGTGCAGCGGCCCCAGGGAGCGGCCTTCCCAGCGCCTGGGTGTTGACGGGCACCTCGGGCTGGGGAAGGGGTTGACCTGGCCATGAATCGGCCAAACCTGCCACGTGGAGCCAACCTGCTCCGTCCTCCCAGCACACCCACACGTGGCCGCTTTTCCCCTGCCCTTCTCCAGCGGGTCCCGGAAGGCCCCTCCTCTCCTCCCTGCAGAGCTTTGGCACCCCGGCTGTGCTGACGCCCTCCCCAGCTGCGCGGCCCGGCCCCGCGGCCCTACCTTCTGCCAGAGGTTTGCCTCGGGGTCGTACACGTGCACCTTCTTGGTGTTGTCGCCCACGAGGTAGATGAGGCCGTGCAGGGAGGCGCAGCGCGGGGCCGAGAGGTACTTTGGGATGAACGGGGATGTAATTACACTCCACAAATCTGCAGGAAGAGCAGCGCAGCTGAGCGCTTCAGACACCCAGCTATTAACGCAGCCCTGTCTCAGCGACCAAAAACTCAGCACCACCGCCCCCCACATGGTTATTTGAAGAGCGCTTAAATAAAGAGGGGACAGCCTGGCCAGAGGTGGGGATGCCCTCACCACCACCCAGACCGTTTGCTGGGGTGGAATGGGCAGGGAGTTGCTCCCACCCACAGCGTGGGGCGGTAGTCAAGCATGAGAGGGCTGAGGAGCCGCACCATGGCCGGGGGCCTTGTGGTCGTTCCCTCCCCAGTGGAGGAGCTGCCTGGAGGCCAGCCTGGGGAGGGCAGACAGGAGCCAGAGCCCTGTCTGCAGCTCCGGCTCCATTCCCTGCCGCTCCCGGGCTCCCGGGCTGATCCCCAGGCCCTGCCCGTCCCTGTCCTGTGCCCAAGGCTGGGCCCGTCAGCAGCACCCAGCGATGTCCGCCCCTTCTGTGCCCACCCGTGTGGGCACCCTGGGCTCCCGCATGGCCCGCGCACCTCGCACGGGGTTGTAGCACTGCAGCGTCAGCGCGTTGTACTTGACAGCGCACGAGCCCACGAGGTAGAGCTTCCCCAGGCAGCTGGCAGCCGCAAAGTTGCTCACGTACTTGCGGGCCGGGCTCACGGCGCACCAGCCCTTCTCGTAAGGGTCATAGCACTCCACCTCCACCGCCTCATGCGTGGTACCTGCGGGGCGTCCAGCGTGCTGGGTCCATGCAGCCCGCGCAGCGGCGCGGGGCCGTCCCGCGGCTGGTGGCGCCAGGGCCCCTACCGCCAATGACGTAGATGTCCCCGTTGAGGACGGCGCTGGTGTGGTTGGTGCGGGCACGCAACATGGAGGCGATAGGCTTCCACGCGCCCTCCTGGAGGCAGAAGCACCAGGCCTGCGTGGTCGACCACGTGTCGCTGCGGGATCCCCGGGAGCCACCTGGGAGGGAAGTGCCCGACCGCGGAGAGGGAGGGGTCAGGCTGGCTGTCCCGCGTCCTCTCTGGGACCTGTGGCCCCCGGGCTGCTAAACCCTCCCATGGAGCCGCAAGGAGAGGGCTCCTGCTCAGAAGGTCTGCCCCGGGCACCTGGCAGAGGCCCCAGTGCTCCTGCCCCATGTGGGGAGCTGCGGGTGCTCATTTTGGCCCTGGCTGGCCTGAGTGCAGCCCCACTCCCACCTGCAGCTCTGGGCCTGGCTGCTGGTCAGCACCGCCCCTCGAGGGGACAGCCTGGGTGCCCCTGCAGTGGGCGGCGCTGGCACCTACCCGTGACGTACACGTCGTTGTTGAGCGCCACCACGGAGAAGCCCCACTTGTTGTAATCCGGGAAGTCGGGCAGAGCCATCCAGCGCCCTGATGGCAGCAAAGGCAGGCGGTGGAGCCGCGGCCTTGGGACTCCCCATGCCTGTCGGGATGGGGCAGCCCGCGCTGCGGAGCTGCCTCCGGGCTGGGAGGTGGATTTGTGGCCAAGCGAGGGCTCCGTCAGCCCCCACACATGGGGGGTCCAGTTGGCTTGTCCCCGCTGCGGCACTTACTGCTCTTGGGGTTGTAGAAGGCGAAGTTCCTGGGGGTGGCCGGCGTTTCCAGCCCGCCCTCCTCATCCTCGCTCTCCTCCAGGACCCGGCCGCCCACCACCACCAGCACCTCCTCCAGCTTCTGCGGCAGGACTGAGGGCCTCTCCTGGGCGCTGGCGCTGCTTGCGCCCTGGCAGCAGGGACCGGCACAGCGCCGTGAGGCCCTGAACCCACTCCCCGCTCCCTGACACGTCGCTCCCCAGCCCGCGCCCGGCCGGGACCACAACCCCCCACCAGCGGGGACATCAAGCAGCGCTTGTCACATGCCCCCCAGATGCTTGTGGGCTCCTGCATAAGCCTCCCGCGCGACGGGGAGCCCTGCAGCACTGACCGGGCTGTGGTATCTGGCCACGACGGCCTTGCTGGCAGCCGAGTCGCGGATGAGGGGCTCTGCGGCGAGCAGGTTCTGCAGGTACTGCTCCGGCAGCGAGACCAGGTGCGCCAGCTCCAGCAGCTCGGGCAGGAACTGGGCCCTGGGCGCCGTGTCGTGGCGCACCCAGCGCAGCACGGCCTCGGCCACACTCTGCTCCTCCTGCACCTGCAGCTGCTCCCTGGAGAGGTAGGCGGCCAGCCTCTCCTTGGAGAGCTGCAGGAACTCCTCCTGCTGCGAGACGGCCTCGAAGTTCTCCTGCAAGAAACACCAGGCCTTGGAGGAGACCTCAGGGCAGCCGTGGCGCTCTCCGAACTCGCAGATACCTAGGCAGTTGGTGGCGTCCATCTGCTGCCGGAGGTAGCGGCTGCAGACCTTCTGCACGGTGGGGAAGTGCAGCTGGTTGGCCGTGCGGATGAGCCCCTCCACGTTGGCCTGGTTGATGGTGACCTTGCCCGTGTAGGCAAAGTCGAGCAGGACCTCAAGCGCGTCGGGCTCCACGTCCTTGAGCTCCACGCGGGCGCTGATGCTCTCCATGAAGTTGCCGGAGAACATGGCCTCGAAGTAGGGGCTGCAGAGGGCCAGCACGCCGCGGTGGCAGGGGAACTCCCGGCCAGCCGCCAGCAGCGTCACGTCCGAGAGCTTGGGGTTGGCGCGCAGGCGCTGCAGCCCCTCCAGCACGCTCTGCGCGTGCGAGTCCAGGCAGAAGTCCAAGTCGTCCACGTTCTTCACCATGGCGCCCGCCTCGGTGGCCAGCGTTGGCCGGCGTAGGGAGTCCGCGGGCTGGCGCGGCCCTGAGGAGCAGCCGATTAGCACGACGAGGGCGTCCCTGTGGGGAAAGGCGATGACAAGTCCCCCCCCGAGCGTTCCTGAGCCTTCCTGCAGTCGCCCACGTGATTTACAAGCGTCAGCTGGGTGCTTATAACCGGGCTGTGAGTGTTCGCAACGGGGCGCCGCGCATCCACCGCCCCCGCCTGCGGCCTGAGTCATGGGGCGGGTGACACCGTGGCGCGCCTGGGGCTGCCCGGCCGCCACCGATATTCCAGGAGGGCAGAGGGAGGCAGGAGGGTGGGTTTGACAAAGGCACCACACCTCAGCGCGTGGAGGGAGCCTCCGGCCCAGGACGGCGGCTGGAACCTGCTGCCTCGGCGAGCCGCGAGCCCGGGGCCGGTGCGGGCTGCTCGGCATGGGAGGTGTAGGGGGCTGTGCTACGGGCCGGCCCCGGCACGGCCGGGGTGTCTGCACACACGAGGCGGCCCCGCGGCCAGAAGAGCCCTCCCCAGCCTCCCCTCACCGCGCCAGGATCCCCAGATGCTCCGGCCGCCCTGCCGCGGGTGCCAGCCAGGCTCCCTCCGCGTCCCTGCCGCCCGGCTCCCCACGGGCTCCCACCTGGGCTCAGCACGGCTCCCGCTGCGTGGCCTGTCCCGGTGGAGCGGTGTGGCCGGCACGGCCGCGCGGTCGCTCTGATGGCAGCTCAGGGCTGGGCCAGGGCACTATATTTAGCTGGGGTTGGGACACGGGTCGTCCCCAGCTGCCTGGTCTTAAAGGAGCCGTGAGGCAGACGGCCGAGCTGTCTGGCATCGTGTGCCTGGGCCAGGACGGGGTTTTGGTGGCCTCGGCGCTGGCTGTGTGTGCCGCAGGCGACGGCACCGCGGCGGAAAGCGCTTCCAGCATCCAGCCCGTCCCTTGCACCGCTCCCGGGGACACGGCTGCCGTCCCGCTGGCTGCGGCTGCCGACACTGCCCGCTGAGCGTGGGCACTGATCATATAGGCGGAGGATGCGGGTAAGCCGGGGCAGCCGGTGAGCAGTCCGCAGTGAGCGGGGCCGAGGCGCCAGCACGGCCGGACTGTCCCCCCACGGCAGGGGAGGACACGCGGGGCAGGATGGTTGGGCTGGGAAGCCCGGCCTGTTCCCACAGTTCCCTGCACTGCCCCCAAAAGCCATGGACCACATCACAGAGACACTCGCTCTGCAGTGATAGACACACACACGGATACACAGATATTTTGCACACGGACATGCGTTTATTGAGCCCCAGCCCCCCGGGAAGTGAGCCCTCACTCCTCGAAGTTGAAGATCTCCGCTTCCTTCTCCTTCCAGAAGGCGAAGCTGCGGTCGATGTACCTGCAGATCTCCTCGTTGCTGACGCCGGGAAGGGCAGTCCCGCAGCCCGGCCGGCTCCGCGGCCTCCGCGGGCTTCCCGAGGCGCCGGGGCCCGAGCCCATCCAGCACACGGAGCTCTTGGTGCTCCCGAAATACCTCGCCTTGATGTCCTCGAAGCTGTCGGTCCAGGCGCGGCGGCCGGCACCGATCTCATCGGTCACGGCGCGGTGGAAGGCGCGCACTGTCTCCCAGCTGTGCCGGCCCAGGTGGTCAAACACCTCGAAGCAGAGCAAGTGCCGGCCCCGGCGCTCCTCGGGCGACAGCTCCTGCTCCAGGATGCGGAAGTAGCCCAGCATGAAGAGGTCCAGCGTGAGGCTGTTGTAGTCGGCCGGCGCGCCGTCCACGGGCGGCAGGAACTGCTCCGGCGAGTAGGTGCCGCTCGGGCCGGTGCCCGGCTGCTGCGCGGTGCCCTGCGCCGCCACATCCTTCCAGCTGCCCAGCAGCTGCTGGATGGCGCTCCGCTGCTGCACCAGCTCCCCCACCGTGGCCCTCTCGCCCGGCGGCTTCTCTGCGGGCACCTCGCCGGTGCCAGGCCCCGTGGCGGCCTCCCGTTGGGCGCGCTGTGCCTCGAGCGTCTTCCGAGCCGCGGTGCGCAGTGACGGGCCCTCGGCAGAGCGCTTCCAGTGGCTCAGGAAGAGCATGACAATGCGCTCCTTGCGGAGGCTCGCTGACTCTGGCACCGGCCCTGGTGACCCGCTGCCCTCCGAGGAGCCTCCGCAGCTGACCCCCGAGTCGCTGGCCGCCTCCGTGCCACCGGCCGTGCCCTCCCCTTTGGCCGCTTCCCCACCCGCGCTCGGCATCCCCCTCGGGCACTGCGCTGCGGGCACGGCCGGCGGGCTCCCCGGGGCCTCGAAGGCGCCGCGGAGGCTGCGCACAGAGACGCCGCACTGCCGGATCTCCCGCTGCGCCGCACTGCCCGTGGGGCTGCGCGGCGGGGCGGGCGCGGAGGTGGCTGGTGGCGGTGGCGGTGGTGGCATCGGAGCGGCGCGGGCACCCTCAGCATTGGCCAGCAGCAGCGCTAGGCTGCTCACGACGCCGGCCAGGCGGCTGCACCAGAGCGGCAGCGGCTGGCCCGGCGCGGGCGGCGGGCTCTGCACGGTGATGCGCAGCAGCGGCGCGGGCAGCAGCGCCTGCAGCTCCCGCGCCAGCCGCTCCAGCTCGCCCTGGTACTCCTGGCCACGGCGCCGCAGGCGCAGGCTCTCCACCTGCCGCTCCAGCTGCGCCAGGTCCGCCTCGGTGAGCAGCTCCCCGAAGGGCCCCAGCACCGCGTCGCGCGACGCCGAGAAGCACCAGCCGCCCAGGCCCTGCAGTGGGGGCGACGTGAGCGGCCGCCCGGTGCCCGCCATGCGGGAGCAGCCGCTGTGGTGCCCGCCGCAGTCCTACCTGCTCTGCCGAGGGCTCGTCAGCCACCAGGCGCGCGCGCAGCCGCCGCACCATCACCTGCCGCTTCCACTCGGGGATGGCGCGGCCCCACTCGTCGTGCGTGGGCACCAGCGTGTCCACGTCACTTGGGTCTGGTGGCGGCCAGGACAGGCTCCCGTGTCCCGGGGGTGCTGCCGGCTCCAGCATCCTGGCCTGCGAGGTGGTCATGGGGGCATCACTCCGTGCCCCTGGCCACACAGCCCGGGCTCATTCCCCTGCCTGGGGACACCACGGGTGGGGATGACAAGGGCAGGGACACGCTAGGGGTAAGTGCCTGAGCTGGGCATGGGGCAGGGGCCGTACAGGATCTGTGAAGGTCGCTGGGATCCTGGCGCGCTGTGGGGGTCTCCTGATCTTCAGCTCTGCCAGGAAGGGTTTGCTGCACTCGCTGGGCTTCATCATGCCACGGGCCTCAGTCACTGGTGGGGAGAGAGGGGCCAGCGCGGGCGCTGGGAGCAGGGCCGGGCCAGCGGCACTCCCTGGCTGCGGGCAGCGCGGCGGGGTGGCGACACGCTGGGCTGGCCCCGCTCCTGCCCGCCGGCCCCGCGCGTGGCCTCGTGCAGCCTGTGGCCACCGGATCCGCGGGGCTGACCTGCTTGGGCCGGCGCCAAGCGCGCGGGCGGCGCCGCCGCGTGCTCCGGCTGCAGAGAAACACGGGCCTTGACCCACGTACAGACCTTCCGAGCCGCCTTGCTGCTCTGCAGGGAACCCGCGAGGCCACGCCGGGCTCTCCCACCCTCCCCCTTTTCTTCCTCATTTCCCCTCTTCTGGTAGAGAGACCGCCAGGATTTGCAGCCGCGCTCGCACATGGGCCTGTCTCGACCCCGAGGGCAGCGACGCTACGAGCCAAGGACCAGGCTGGTGGCACGTGGCCGACCCGCTGCCCTGCGTGCCCGCGCACGGGGACCTCCGGCAGAGGGGGCCCGAGAGGGCGGACAGGGCGAGGGGACGTCGGAGCAGGGGTGCCCGCCTTTGCAGCCCTGGGGCCGTTCCCGTCGCTGGCAGCTCACCTGGCCGCCCCCACTGCTCCGCGGGGAGATGCGCTTCGTGCGGGCGCCGTCACGGGGAGCCCCGCACTGCTGAGGGACCTGGGCTGGGCCCGCCGGGCTCGCGTGCCGCGTGATGCTCCGTGCCTGCCTGGTGTCCGTGTGCCGCGTGGTGCTCCGTGCCCGCCGTGCATCCGCTCGTGCTCTTGTGCACGAGGAGGCCCCGCTGCCACCCGCCACCTCCACCGTCACCTGGAGGAGAAGAAGCCCCATTAGCGAGGCTGCCGTGTGGGGCTGCGCCCAGCGCAGTGCCACCGCCCACTGGGCGCTGCCAAGCCGGGAGATGGGGCGGTACCGGCAGGGTGACCGCCGAGGCTGGCGCTGCGGCCGGGCCACGTCCCCACGCGGCACCGAGCCCCGCGGCAGTAGCCCCGCGGGCCCGACGCAGCCAGCCCCCCTGAGGTGCGTGGGGAGCGGCTCGTAGCCGGCGGCGCCTGGGGCAGCGGTGCGGGCGCCGGAGGGAGCTCCGAGGAGCGGCGAGCCCGGGGCGGCCCTGCCCGCGAGCCGGGCGCGGAGCCTCTTTGAAGCCGCGGGAGGACAGAGCGCAATTAACGTCCCATTAATATTTGACGGAGGGCATCAAGTAGCCGCGCGGTGCCCGGCGGGGGGGACTGGCGCTTTTGCTGGAGAGCGTCCTCGGGCAGGGCTGCCCGGCCCTCGCCCTGCCTCCTGCCCCGGCCCTGCTGCCCGCCCGGCCTGCGGGAGCCGCCCCGTCCCCTGCCGGCCGCCCCAAAGCTCCTGCCGGCCGCCGGTCCCGTCCCCGGCGCACGGGACGCGGCCGGGGCTGCGCTGGCGGGCGCGCGGGACGGGATCCCTCCGCGGCCCCGGCGCGGCTCGCGGGGCTCTGTCACCGGTACTCGGTGTGTGATGTATTCGTGTTCCGTCACTCAACCCCCATGCATTATCCATGGGCAGCACGGCGGAGCGGGGCTCGGTTACACGGGGGAAATTCCATCGCGGGCTTGGAGTCCAGTCAAGAGGCGGCGGGCCAGGGCGGGAGGCGCCGCCCGCCCCGCGGCGCTCCGGTACCGCCCGCGTC
>PTEX01000212.1:355183-369096 GCA_003342815.1 Eudromia elegans
GCTGCGGGCGGGCGCGGCCTGGGGCGAGCAGCGGGCGCGGGGGGCCGGGGGTGTCGAGACAGGGGCACTGGCGGTGGCGGGGTGGCCCCGGGGGGCGGGGGTGCCACACGGGGCCCCGCCGTGACCCCCGGCTCTCGTCCCGCAGGGGCAGCCACCTCACGGACGTAAGCGGCGGCCGCGACGGAGGGGCGGCGTCACCCGGCTCCGCGGAGCCACCCGCGGGGGCGTCACGCGGGTCCCTGGGCGTGCGGAGCCACCGGCAGGGCCACCCATGAGGGCATCATGCGAGTCCCTGGGCATGCGGAGCCACCGGCAGGGCCACCCGCGGGGACCTTGTCCCGGGTCCCTGGGCGTGCGGAGCCACCGGCAGGGCCACCCGCGGGGGCGTCACGCGAGTCCCTGGGCGTGAGGAGCCACCGGCAGGGCCACCCGTGGGGACCTCGTCCCGGGTCCTGGGGCATGTGGAGCCCCTCAGGAGCGCTGCTCCCGGAGCACCGGGGGGGTGCTGAGGGTGGCACCGATACCGCTGGTTGTGTTGGGCCGGGCTGGGCTGGGCTGGGCTGGGGGTCCTGGCACCCGCTCTGGTGCCGCTCCGCTGGCCGCGGCCCCGGTAGCTCGGCAGTGTCACAGTGCAGCTTGTCGCGCCTCTCTTTTCCCGCCTAGATCTCCATCTGCCGGGACCTGCCCAACGTCGAGGTGATCACGTTCAGGTGAGGGCAGCGAGGGCAGCGGCAGCCGCGCGTCCCGCAGGGCTCTGTCCTCTTGCCGGGCTTCCAAGGGCCGGACCCGCGGAACCGCCGCTGTTCACCCGGCCCCTGTGCTGCCCTGCCCGGCTGTGCGGCCGCTGCGGGCGGAAGCGGCTGCCGTTTCCCGGGCTGGTAAAATCTCCTCGGCTTCTGCTCCCTGAAGTCGTGTCCCGAATTCCAGGTGGGATTTTGTCAGCCTCCGTGTGGGGCCTGTTAGCGGAACGGTTCCGCTCCTGGGAGGTTTTCAGTTTCTGTCTCCTGGCATCGCGCAGAGTCTCTGCTGCCCCTGTGCTTACGCTCTTCAGCTTGGTCGTCTTGCGTGGGCCGTGCTGCCTGGGCAGCGGCTGCGGCAGAGGCTGTAGGCGTGACGGGGAGTGGGGCAGCAGAGGCCGGCTCTCGTGTTCGGCAGAGGGGAGCTTGCTCCTCGAGTCCTTTCCTCTGCTCGGCGAGGGGGGATCCCGTGTGCGGGCCCTGTGCGGTGCCCGAGGGCTCAGCCGCCTGCCGCGCTGTGCGTGCCAGCACGAGGTCCCAGATGAAGGTGCTGCAGGAAGAGAGCTGTGACCCAGGCTCTGCTCCCGCCGGGTGATGCGGCGAGGGACGGGGCGCTCCCGCGCGCTGACCCCGTCGTTTCTGCTCAGCGTGAACAGCATCTCGGACCTCGAGCCGCTGAAGCAGTGCCGGAACCTGAGCGAGCTCTACCTGCGGAAGAACAACATCGCGAGCCTGGGCGAGCTCTTCTACCTCAAAACCCTGCCCCGGCTCAGGGTGCTGTGGCTCTCGGAGAACCCCTGCTGCGGGCCCGACCCCCACCGCTACAGGATGACGGTGCTGCGTAACCTCCCGCACCTGCAGAAGCTCGATAACCAAGGTGGCTGTTAATGGGGGCGGGGGAAGGCGGCTCTGAGCGGCCCCGCATCCTGGGCAGGGTTGTGTCGCGGTGAACGGGAAGGCTGTGATTTGGTTCCTCCTACGAGGTTGGTGTCCTTGGGCCCCTCCTTGACGTGACAGTCGAGCGTATGGGCCCTGCTCAGGGTTTTGAGCGGCCTCCCTGGGATGCCTCGTTTCCAAGTTGTTTTGTCCCCTCTGTTCCCTGCTCCACCAGAGCTGACACTAAAGGGACTCGTTATAGCTGCGACTGTATTGCTAATTAGTGTTGTTAGAGCTCTCTCCTTTGCTTTGGCAAAACAAAGATTCCGTACCCGGATCTGCTGTCATAAAAATAGGGCAGCTTTCCCACCTGCGGGCACGAATCTGCTGCCTATCGGAGTCTGCAGAACCCAAGGCAAGAACTGGTGGGTTATCCTTGCATCTCCCTCGGTATCCTGCTCGGTTTTGCACCATTGCTGCCCTTCTTGGGCAGGGGTTACTGCAGGAGGAGAATGAAGGCCGAAGGCCGGGACGGCGCGTGGGCGCCATGGTCTCGGTTCCATGCGCGGTGCCGGTGCCCACCTTGCGGCCGGCACCTGCAGGCTCTCGCTTCGACTCTTGCAGCCGTGACGGAGGAAGAGCTGTCCCAGGCCCTGCGCGACGGGGAGGAGATAACAGCTCCGCCGGCTCGGAAGGACGTGGAGAACGGCTGCCGCGAGGCGGGCACCGCTGCGGTCGCCGCGGAGCCCGAGGGCGGGCTGCTGGCCTTCAGCCTGGAGGAGACCAAGTGAGGGCGGCCTCCGGGGCTGGGGGCGTGAGAGGGCCCCATGTCGCGAGCCGGACCAGCAGCTGCTGCAGCCCCTGTCGCTGCGCTCCGCTCTGCCCCGCAGGTGGGAGCGGCGTGGGCTCAGCAGCGCTTGCGGCCCTGGTTCTGTGTGTGCCTCACGAGCGCGTGAGCCGCTTGCGAGGGCTCCTCACTGAGCAGAGCGCCCCGGTCCCCTCCTGCCGGCCCTGCCGCTCCCTGCTTTGGCACCCACTGGTGCTGGGGGACGCGGTGCTCCAGCGCAGCCCTGTGAGGTGCTCACGCTGCGGTCCCGGCAGCCGGGCTGGGGGTCGATGTGCTGCAAACCCTCTTGTGATGGTGAAGGGTGGCCTCGGTGGACACACTCCCCTCTGGTCATTTAATGCCTGCTCCTCCTTCCTTCTTTAGCAAAATCCGGGAGCAGCTCGGTATGAAGCCTGTTCCCAGGGACAAATTTTCGTCCTTTTCACCACGAGAGATGGACTACAGTAGGAAGAAGAGGGTGAGTGTCTCTAGCACTCCATCACTTGTCACCGTCAAGACAAGGTCTCATGTCTTAGGCGTTACAAGAAGGTCTGGTGGGGTTTGTGCTGCTGATCGGGCTGCTAAGCCGGGTCCAGCTGGGAGCTGCTTCATGCTGGGCTTGGGGCCAGCACCTGGATAGGTTTTGGAAGGCCAGGTTCTGGACCGTGTTCTGCTTCATTTTCATAGTAGCTGCCTGCAAACTCTTAATTTGCTGATGTTTTGAGCTTACTTGGGTGCGTTCCTCTGCAGTATCCTGCCGCAGGCTCTGTCCTTTGGGAAGGAGAACACAGAGCAAGGGGAACTGGCCGCAGGCTGTGGAATCTCTGTCCCTGGAGTTTTTCAGCTCTTGGCTTGACGGAGCCGTGGCTGGGTCCTGGCAGCGCTCCCGTGTTGGTGTGACGTTGGGCTGGGGACATCCAGGGATCCCTTCCAGCCAGTGCGTTTGCGATTCCAGCAGCTCTTCCCGAGAGCAGAGGGTGCCTGTCCTTTCCCATGCTACCCTGGCGAGGGAGAGGGTGGCTGCTCGCCCAGATCTGCTCCGTGGTGCGCCGGTCAGTTCCGAGCGTGGCCCGGAGCCAGCGGGACGGGGTGGATGTTGCCACTGGACTCGTGGGATGAACCATCCGTCCCGAGGGCCCCCTTGGGTCTGTCCTTGTAGCTGCAGGTGTCCGTCCTGGAGCGCCGCAGGGGTGTCAGGAGCGGCTCTGTGAAGGCCCCTGCCCCAATGGTCCTCTCGGGGCTGCTGGGGTGTTGCTCTAAGTCTGTCTCCCATCTCCTTGTGGCAGAACAACGTCCTGAATGCCATCTTGCTCCTCATGAAGGAACTGGACGCGGAGGGGCTGGAGGTCATCCAGCAAACAGCGGGCAGGCGGCTCCAGGCCTTGCGGAAGAAGGAGCTGCAGGAGGAGTGAGGGCGCGCGGGGGAGGCAGCCCTGGGCCAGCGGCACCGGCTCTGCCCCGCGCGTCTCGCGCTCCGGCGCACCCTCAGCGTGCCCGCCGCACCGTCCCTACAGCTGCGATCGGGGGGCCGCGAGCTGCCCTGGACACCGCTCTGTCCGGACGCTGAGTTCATTTAAACTCCTCCCTCCTTTCGGGCCCCTTAGCCGCCGCCTTGGTGACGAGGTGGCCTAGAGCTGCTTGAGGCGGCTTGGCTGAAGTGGAGGGTCCTCTGCCCGCCGTGTTGAACGCCATGGGCTGCTTCATCCCCCCAGCCCTGCCAGGTTTAGAGCAGCTGAAAGAAACTGGAGCCAGCACTAAAAGCCACAAGTGCGTTCTGCTGGTGAGAAGGCGTCATGAGGAGCGTTACGGGCCACATTGCACAGGGGTCACGGGTGGGAGTTCTCTGCAGCTGAAGGGGCTGAATGCCCAGCGCTGTGCTGAGTTGTTAAGTAGTAATTAAAGCATTGTAACATGCCAAATAAACAGAGTTCCCTCTCTAGGATGTGTAAGCGGCGGCTGGTGTCAACCACCAAGGTGAGAACCACTGACATGAGGGGCAGGATTCACCCCTTGCCAATTAGCTCTGGAACTGCGTGAAAAGCCAGTTGCATTCAGGAGTTGGTGTAATTTCCAAGTTGCGGGACCTCCTTGTGCTCGGGCACGGCTGGGGCTCCCCTGGAGCTGCCAGCTTTCCCGGTGGGAGCATGCACAGAGCAGGCGCAGCGTGGGGCCCGTCTGCCGCCGCAGCGCCCTCGGGCATGTTCCTTGGAGTCCTCGTCCGGGGACGGCAGTCCCGCTCAGGGCTGCGCCTACGTGCCGTGCTCGTTGTCCTTGGCCAGTGCTGCTGCGCCCTCTGCCAGACGCGCTGTCCCTGCTGCCCCTGGCCCCCCTCGTCCTGCTGCGGGTGACCCCTGCTCGCCCTGCGGCAGCCCCGGGGGTTGGTCTGGCTCTTGGACTCGGCCCCTTTCGCCCCGGGGACCCGTCACCCGCCCTTGTGCCGCCGGCTGCGTGCCGGCGCCAGGAGCGCGAACGGTTCCCAGCACCCGCCGCGTGCCCTGGGGAGCTGCTCCAGCCCAGCCCGCGCTCGGAGGCTCCTCGGGGAGCTGTTCCCAGCCCTGGGAAAGGGGCTGTGCTCCGAGAGCCGGCTCGGGCCAAGGCGGCTGAGCGCAGAGCAGCCCAGAGCGGGAGCGCAGGCGCCGGAGAAGCGCCGTTATAAACCCACGTGTCCTGGTGACAAATCCGGTTTTGGAAGGATTTCTGTCGGGGGTTGCAAAGGCTCCTCCCAGGGGGCTGCAACTTGGAGCCTGCTGGTCCCCAGCCAAAGCATAGGGAGGACTCATGGATGGGAGAGGTCCACGGCCGTCCTGCTCCTTGTCCCCGAGCGGAGGAGCAGGATGGGAGCAGGGCCTGGGCTTGGGGACCAGCTGCACTCCTAGGGACCCCCCTGGTCCAAGTCCAGCGCGAGCCCCAGGCATCTCCTGGTGCTTCCTGCCATCCTCACACCGTGCCCCGGCCCAGCCCCGCACGGCGCTGGGGTTGTGGCACGGGGACAACCTGGGTTCCCATGGCAGAGCAGCAGAATGCACCACCTTCGCACCCAGCCTGGGCAAGAGGGGCTGCCTGCTCCCACCTGAGACTCGTCCCGCAGCGCCCGGCACAGGGAGGCATGCTCGGCTCCAGCAGGTTTTTATCTCTAGACGACACAAGCAGCGGCACGGGCAGCACACGACACGGGGGTCACAGAGCAGCGGTGTCACCACGGGCACGGCCCCGCTCGTGGCCAGGGCGCCTGCCCCAAAGGGCCCTGGTGGCCGCCAAGCGCCGCGGAGCAGCGGCCGGAGCCGAGCGGCGCAAGGAGGTCGGGCAGCCGGGAGCCTTCCCGGGGCCCCGGCCTCTACCCGCGCTGGGACCACGCGGCCTCCTCCTCAGCTGCCCCCGTGGTGGAGGGCACGGAACTAAAAGCAGCAACTGGCTCGTGCGGTCGGGCCACGAAAGGAGGAGTCTGGGTCCTTGCTCATTAAATAGTGGGAACAAACTAAAGGGGGCGGTTGAGGGTCCGGACCGGGCAGCTGGGCACTAATATTGCCGCTTCTTCCCCAGCTGCGCAGGGACCGGACCCGGTGTCAGTGTTTTGAGGCGGGATTGTGCTGGCTCAGGGAGCGGGGCCGGGCCCTGCCTGCCCTGCAGGGTGAGGAGAACGGGGTCCCCAGTGCTCCCCGAGCAGCGTGCGGGGCAGGGGCATGGGCTCGGCAGGGCCGGGGTGTCTTGCGGGTGGTGCTGGGCGTCACAGGGAGGGCCAGGGCGGGAGCTGCGGCTCGGGCAGGCGCCGCTAGAAGCCCTTCTCGATGCTGAGCGTGCGGCGCGTGACGTGCTCCATCTTCCCGGAGATGTACTCCGTGAGGCTGATCTGGTAGTTGGCGAGCATCTTCAGCATGAGCCGCAGGTTCAGCCACCACTGCTCCCGCGGCAGCCTGTGCCTGCAAGAGCGGCACGGAGCCCTGGGGCAGCACGCGGGCGCGAGCAGCGCCCTGCTCCGCAGCTCCCCCGCCGACCCGCGGCGAGCGCCGGCGTGTCGCAACAGGCACCTACTCGAAGTCGGTGACCTTCTTGAGCTCCGTCACGGGGCTGAAGGCCACCACCTTCTTCCTGAGCCCGATGACGCAGGCGGAGTCGGCCGAGTTGGCAAAGACGCGCCCTGCGGGGACGGGGCGCCCGTCACGGCCGGCCAGGAGCCCTCTCCTGCACGGCCAGTGGGTGCGGAGGAGCTCTGCGGGGTGGCGCAAGGCCTGGCATGTGGAGATGCCCCCGGCCGCCCCTGCCCGTCGGCCACTCCCGCCGAGCGGGCACGCATGGCGGGGACTCGTGTCCTCCGCTCGCCATCTGCCCCAGGACGGGGCTGCCCGTGGCCTTGCGGGCTGCCAAAACACCAGCCCCGCTTGGCACGCGCGTTCCCGGGAGCTCCTGCCGGGCCTGGCACTGGAATCGGGGTGCCTGGCAGCTGGGCGCTCACCCTTGCGGTAGACTTCCTGCAACTTCTCCGACATCCACAGCACGGCCTTCACCCCCAGCTTGGTGCCGTAGTTGCGGTCAAAGGGTGTCGGGGCTCCTCCCTGGTGGCAGAGGGACGCCGGCGTCAGGCCCGAGCCCTTGGGCACCGCGGGCGGCAGCAGCAGCAGCGCTGCTCGCCCCAGGGCAGCGCCGCGCACGGTGCCCGCTGCCGTGCCTGCTGCAGGTGGCCCAGGACGTTAATCCTGCAGTCGAAGATGCCCTTGCCCTCGGAGGAGTAGAGGTTGTAGAGGAACTCGGTGGTGTAGTGCTCGTGGCACTTCTCATTGCTGGCAGCAGAGGGGAGGTGGCACTGGGCGCCCGCCGCGGGTGCTGGGCACCCTGCGCACCAAAGCACCCCGCACAGAGTGCCACGTGCGGGGGGCGCCAGCCCCTGCCCCAGGGCACGCCAGGCTGCCGTGGCAGCCGGGCTCCTTCCCTGGCTCCGAGGGCGCTGACCCGCCGTGGCGGGGGGCACAGACTCACCGCAGCACCAGGCCCCTCTGGATGTCGGTCTTCATTTTGTCAGTCAAGTGCTCCACGTTGGCCTGCGGGACAGCACGCGGAGCACGATCCTAACGGCTCCTGTCCCCTCCCTGCGGCCAGCCCAGCGGGACGGGGCAGCTCCTGCGGGCTGCCTCGTCCTGCTGCTTCCCAAACCCCACTCGAGAGCCACCAACATCTTACAGACGTCAACATGTCCCCATGCTGCCCCACGCTCGTCCACATCCTGCCCCATTCCCAAGCGCCTCTTCCCGCCTTCCTTCTTTCCCACGGTGTTGTCGCGTAACCGCATGGGCCCCAGGGGCATCTCAGTGGCACCGGGCATCGTGTGGCGCTGTGGCAGCCCAAGCCACGCTCACCTTCAGGTCGTGGATGGTGAAAGGGTCTTCGTAGACGTAGGCAGCGTCTGCGCCCACTGCGATGCCGGTCACGGTCGACAGGTAGCCACAGTAGCCACCCATGGTCTCCACGATGAACACGCGGCGCTTCGTGCCTGACGCTGACTGCTTGATGCGGTCGCAGCTCTGCGGCAGGGGCAGGAGGGCCGAGTGCGGAGGCCGGGTGAGGGGCCCCGATGGCTGCTGGGCGAGGGGCCTTGACAGCCGCTGCGCTCCGCGCTCCCCTCACCTCCATGGCGGCGTTGACGGCCGTGTCCGAGCCCAGGCTGAAGTCGGTGCCAGGCACGTTGTTGCTGATGGTGGCCGGGATGACGCACATGATGATGCAGAGCTCCTCGTACTGCCCGCGCGCCTCCACCAGCTGCAGCACCCCCTCGTAGGCCTGCGGGAAGGGGCGGGTGGGCGGCGCACCAGCACCGGCCTCGGTGTCTCTGTCCCCACCCGCGTGGTCCCCCCATGCTGCACGAAGCACCCTGCTCCTGCAGCCCACGGAGCCTGCGCTGCCGGGGCGGGAGCTGGCGGAGCCGAGAGGCAGCGGCTGCGTCCCCTCGCCTGGGACACGGCGCTTGGTGGCAGGAGGCCAGCGCGGGCTCCGAGGAGCGCCCGGCCGTGCCGGCCCAGCCGGCAGCCCACGCGCCCTCCCTCTGCCCGGGCGCTGAACACTGGCGGCGCGGGCAGCCGCACGGGCTGCTGTGCCAGGCCCCCGGGAGCGGGCTCGGGCTCGGGGACCCAGCCGGCACGCCAGCTCCGACAGCCACTCCCTGCCTCGTCCCACAGGAGCCTCTCCGAGGAGTCAGGTCCCACGGTGGCAAAGGGGGGGCGCCATCCCGGCTGGACTCCCCTCACTTCCATGAGCCTGATTTCAACCCCCGGGCTCGACACAGCCGCGTCAGAAACCCTGCGCACCTCAAAGCCCCCGATGACCAGCAGGGCCTGGATGTTAAACTTCCGCACGTTCTCCACGATCTTCTCCATGCAGGTCTTGGGCAGGGTCCTGCGGAGCGGAGGAGACGGTGGGGCTGCTGCGGTGACGAGCAGGGCCCCTCTCCCGCCAGGGTGCGCGGTGAGGCCAGCGCGGCACCTACCGCTTGGTGCCCAGCATGGAGCCGCCGCGTCCCAGCCAGCCGGCCACGTCGTGCCAGCCCACGTCGCGGATCTGCCCCTTGGAGAGGCCCTCGAAGCCGTCGCTCACCACGTACACGGTGTGTCCCTGGCAGAGGCCGATGCGCACGGCGGAGCGCACCGCAGCGTTCATGCCCGCGGCCGGGGCGCCCACGTTCAGGATGGCCAGGCTGAAGGGGCTCTGCGAGGACGGCGGCAGTGGACAGGGGCATCAGTGCTGAGAGCTGCACGGAGCTCCCAGCCACAGAGCACCAGCAGCTCTCCTCTCCGTGCTCCTCCTTTCCCAAGGCAGTCGGGACCAGGATGAGCCCCAGCACCTCTGCCCAGGGCTCTCGGCATCTCCTTCTCCCCTTACCTTCTCCTGGGCTGGTTTCTGGTGCGCCAGCAGCTTGTAAATGTTCCAGTTGTTTTCAAAGCTCCTGCAAAGGAGATGTCAGTTCTCAGCAGGGAGAGAGGGAGCCCGGCTGCTTCCCAGCCCTGTGAGCGTGCCGGGGCCCGGGACGGGGGCCACTTGGGGACACGGAAAGCCTGGAGAGCTCCAGGGCCGGCCACGACCTCCAGGCTGGAGGAGGCGGTTACAGCAACATCTCCCATCTCGGGCTGCTCCCGAGCTTCTCCCGAGCGCCAGGGGCAGCTCCATGTTCCCCACGGGCTCCAGAGCTAAGCAGCCCCCACCGGAGAGGGACGTAGGAACCTCTTGGTGAGGAAGGGGAACCCGGATCACTCCGTGCTCCATAACGCCCAGCGGGCCCTCTCCTCGCCTTCCACGGAGCTGGATGGCCTCCTCAAACCTCTTCTCGTCCATGGCCTTCTGGACATCCTTGGTCTGTGGGGACGCAGCAGCGTGAGGCACACGCACGGCGAGGGACCGGCGCAGCGCGCGGCCCTGCGGGTACTCACCACCTGCACGCACTCCATGAGCGGCAGCCGCACCGACTGGTTCCCAGAGAGGCTCACCACGCACGCGGGGGTGTCCGGCGTGGCCTCCAGCAGCGCCATCACCGCCTCCATGCCCATCTTGCTGCTCTGCAGCGGGGACAGCAGCGCCCCGGATGCCGAGCCGCCACGTGGCGGCCCCGCCGCCGGCCCCAGTGCGCTGTGCACCGCTCCCGCTCAGCCCCGCTCCCGCGAGACCGCCCCAGGCTGCGTGTGCACGGGGCGCCGGCGCGCGCCGCAGTCACGCGGCTGCTTGTGCAGCTCCACTGGCCTCATTTAGGGCCAGGGAGCTGCTCCGGAGCAGCAAAGTCAGCAGGGGCTGGGGCAGCGCGTGCCCCGTCCCACCGGCACGGCCGCAGGGGCACTTCAGCACCATCCAAGATGGCAAGTCCTTCGCGCCCGGCGCAGGGATGCCAGGAATGGGGTCCCTGGCACCCCCATCACTGTCAGTTCCCCCCTCAGACTGGCCCCCTTGTGCCCCAACCCTGCGAAACCTACCAGGATGCGGTCGAAGGCCGAGGGGGTCCCGCCGCGCTGCACGTGGCCCAGGACGGTGACGCGCGTGTCGAAGCCCAGGCGCCGCACCACGAGCTGCATGGCAGAGCAGAGGCGGCGCCTCAGGGCTCCGCGGGGCCGCGGGCGCCGGCACGGCGCGTCAGGCAGCGCTTACGTCCTTCACGTAGGTGGAGGAGATGGGCTTGCCGCTGCGGTCGATGGCGCCCTCGGCGATGATGATGATGTTGAGGCGCGAGCCCCTGCTGCGTGTCTGGCACGGGAAGGGACAGCAGGCGGCCCGGCTGAGCGGGGGCCCGTCCTGCCTGCGCGCCTGGCGAGGCGGGCTCCGGGCAGACCCCCCGCGGTGCCCGCCGGCCTGACTGCGCTCGGCTGAGTGCGTGGAGCACGCACACAATAGCCCGAGCGCCCGGAGTGCTGCAGCCGCACGGGCGGCCCCGCCGCCGGGGCTGCGGGCAAAATCCGGAGGCGTTCCAGCCTGGATCGGCCGGGAATGTGTCGAGCCGGCTGCAAAAGCAGGCCCCGAAAGCCCGGGCCGGGCCCACGCCCCTCTCACCTCGCCCAGCCTCTCGCACATGAGGTCCTCCCAGCCGTCCTCCGGTGGCGATTCGGGGATGAAGAGCCAGTCAGCGCCTGAGGCCAGGCCGGACACCAGCGCCAGGTACCTGCAGGGCACGGGAGGCGTCCGCACGGCCCGGCCTGGGGCGACCTGAGCGCGACTCCGCAGTGCCGGTGCCGTCCCGTGGACACCGAGCTGCTCTGCCCTCCCTTGGCGCCGGCGCTTGCCCGAGGTCCTCCCCACGCGCGGAGCTCTCACCCGCAGTGCCGGCCCATCACCTCCAGCACGAAGGTCCTCTGATGGCTGCGGAGACACCAAGGGCAGGGCAGGGCCGTGAGCGCGGGCGGCGGCGGTGGCGGCCGGGGCGCCGGGGGGCACGCTCACCTCTGCGCCGTGGTGGTGATGGCGTCGATGACCTCCATGATGCGGTGCAGCGCCGAGTCGGTGCCGATGGTCATGTCGGTGCCGCAGAAGTCGTTGTCGATGGAGCCCACGAGGCCCACGATGTTGAGGTGGCAGTACTGCTTGGCCGTGGCCTCGCTGATGTGCCCTGTGGCGGCACGGCCCGCGCCGTGTAGCGCCCCGTGTAGCGCCCCGCAAGCGCCTGGCAGAGCCACGGGGCAACGCGGGGCCATCCCCCGCCCCAAGCTGCCCTGCATCTCCCTGCTCCGGCTTTACGGGTTGGACAGGCACGCTCGCGTAACCAGGCCCAGCCTCCCACCGCCCCTGAACCCTCTTCAACTGCTCCCTAATTTCCTGCGCGGGGCCCAACCCTTTGGAGACATCAACGAGGCCGAGCGTGAGCTGAGGCCCGGGAAGCACCTTCCCCTTTGGCCTCGGCACCGGGTCCCACTGATTGGACATGGGGGAGACTCCAGCGGCTCCAAGAGCACCTGAGCAGGAGGGATTTCCAGCACGCCGAGGCAGCACAATGGCCACAA
This sequence comes from Eudromia elegans, assembly GCA_003342815.1. Taxonomy (NCBI): domain Eukaryota; kingdom Metazoa; phylum Chordata; class Aves; order Tinamiformes; family Tinamidae; genus Eudromia; species Eudromia elegans. Next base: position 367,081 of record PTEX01000212.1, read on the forward strand.
GCGGCTGGAAACTGGGGCCAGATCAGAAAACAAATGGAACCTATTCTAATTTAACGGTGGGGGGGCAAGGAGAGAGGGGTGAACCCTGCAAGGAACTCCCGAGGAAAGCAGGAACCGGCCCTTTCCTGACCCACCCGGCTTCTTCGGGAGGGTAGGAGCTCCAGAGCGAGGCTCGGCCCCTGCCTGGCGCTCCCTGGGGCGTCCCCTTGCCCGTGCAGCCCGTGCTGCAGGGCGCACGCGCGGGCGCCGCGGGGCCCCCCCGCACGCACCGTCCCTGACGAGCTCCTCGAGCAGGCCGCCCCACTCGGAGCGGAAGATATCGGCGCCGGTGAGGCTGCCGTCGCCGCCGATGACGCACAGGTTGGTGATGCCGTGGAGCACGAGGTTGCGCGCGGCGCGCAGGCGGCCCTGGCGCGTCGTGAACGCCTGGCAGCGCGCGCTGCCGATGACGGTGCCGCCCTGGGGACGCCGGCGGGACGCGTCAGCGCCGTGCACCCGGCCGCCCGCCCGCCGCTCCCTCCCTCCCGCCGGCCTCACCAGCTGGATGATGTTGGAGACGCTCAGCCAGGTGGCCGGCCTGATGTTCTCGCCGCCCTCCACCAGCCCCTCGTAGCCCTGCGGGGAAGGCGCTTGGAGGTGCCTCCCTGGCTCCTCCAGCGTGGGGCCTCGCGACGGGCTGCGGGGATGCCGCGGCGGGGAGAGTCCCACTGGCAGCCCCCACGGCGGACACGTTTGCCGCGGGACGGAGCTGGCACAGAGGCACCTCCAGACCCTGAGGTCTCCTGCTGGCCCAAAGCAGGACCAGCCCCTCGGCCCACACTGAGGGTGTCCAACGGCTCCACCCCCATGTCTGGTGCCACTTATTGCCACTTCTGCACAAGGAAGGGCCCAGCGGAGCCGTTCCAGCCCCAGCAGCACCCGGCGGGAGCGGCGGGATCAGCGCACCTCATAGATGAGGAAAACCTTGGCCCCGACGTAGATGCCCATGCGGGTCACGGCACGCACAGCCGCGTTCATGCCTGGGAGGGAAGAGGTGACTGAGCGCCGCAGACCAGCTCCGTGCCGCGGGCTGCCAGGAAGCGGCGGGAAACGCTCCTTTTCCACTCTGCCAGCCCGGGAAGGGGCCGCTCGGCGCGTGGCCGCAGGAGCAGCATCACCGTCATCACCACCATCACCATCATCACCACCATCACCATCACAGTCACCATCATCTCCATCACCATCACCATGATCGCCATCACCATCATCACCATCACCACCATCTCCATCACCATCACTATGATCACCATCATCACCATCATTACCACCATCATCACCATCATCTCCATGATCACCATCATGACCATCATCACCACCATCATCACCATGACCACCACCACTGTCACCACCATCATCATCATCACCACCACGATCACCATCACCATCACCACCATCCCCACGCGTGCCGCCGGCAGGGACGGGGTTACACAAGCGGTGCGCTGGGAATCGCGCCTTCCGCCTGCCGCTCCAGCGCTAATCCCGGCAGGATCAGTGCGGCGCCGGCCGGGCCGGGCCGTGGTGGCGCCCGGGCGCCCTGCGGCACACGGGACCGCGGGGGCGGCGCCGCCCCCCCGCTGGGCTCGGGACCCGCGTGGGGGACCCGCGTGTCGCGGCCCGGCCGGCGGTGCCGTGTGCGCGGGGACACACGTTGGGGGGCGGCTGAGGGCAGCCCGGGGACTCGCGAGTGCCACACGGTGGGGGAGGGGAGCAGTGGCACCTGGGGGGGGGGGAGGTGACATCCGTGCTACATGGCCGGGCCGGTGACACGTCCGTGTCACGTGGCGGCGGGGCCTGCCCCCTCCCCCCCAGGGGACACGCAGCGGTCGCGGCAGCGCGGGGACACGCGTGTCACCGCCGCCATGCCCCCGGGGCCGGGAGGGGCCGGGAGGCGCGGCGCGGCGGCCCCACCTTGCGCGTCGCCGCCGCTGGTGAGCACGGCGATGGCCATGCCGGCCCCGGCCATGCGCAGCCGCTCCA